>CAUYON010084476.1:0-13718 GCA_963573935.1 Arctocebus calabarensis | reverse complement strand
AATGTCTTTATATAGTGATCAAGGAAATGCCATGAAGGATATCTGTAACAGTACGATCAAAATATTTCTGAATGTATATGAATCGTGCCCTGTGATTGCACCAATGTACATAATTATGATTCAATAAAATTATTAAAAAATATATTATTAGTAGACCCCAAAGCAGTGATTTTCAACCAGTGTGCCAGGGCATTTCTTAGGTGTACTGCAAAAATTTTTAAAGATTATTAATTAAATTATTTTCAAAAGAAGGTCAAAGCAAAATAAGTATATTCTTTACTCTTTTTTGATCAACATAATTTAAGTGTGCCTCAGAAGTTGAACTATAGGTTCATGTGTGCCGTGAGATAAAAAAGGTTGAACAACAGTGCTCTACAGAGGGTGTTCACTGTAAAATCCATTCAATTTTGAGCTGTGAGATAAAAAAGGTTAAATAACAGTGCTCTACAGAGGGTGTTCACTGTAAAATCCATTCAATTTTGCCATATGTTTGAGAATGTTCATAGTAAAATACTGAAAAAAGTAAAATCTGAATTAAAAAAATTGAAAGAGGGCGGCGCCTGTGGCTCATTGAGTAGGGAACTGGCACCATATACCGAAGGTGGCGGGTTCAAACCCAGTCCCAGCTGAACTGCAAAACAAAAAAATAACTGGGCGTTGTGGCAGGCGCCTATAGTCCCACCTACTTGGGAGGCTGAGGCAAGAGAATCGCCTAAGCCCAAGAGCTGGAGGTTGCTGTGAGCAGTGTGACGCCACAGCACTCTACCAAGGGCCATAGAGTAAGACTCTGTCTCTACCCAAAAAAAAAAAAAAAAAAAAATTAAAAGAATCGAAGAAATTATAGTTTTCCAGGAACCTATGTTGCATTTGTTGCTCTAGTTACACTTCTGAGCATTGAGTTTTCAACAAGTCAAGGCAAAAGAACAGATGCACTGAGTTGTACAGTTCTTGCTTGCAGATTCATGATTCTTTGTCATGGAGAAATCTAAGTATGGTTCTACCTACGTAAACCTAACCTTGCTCTCCAGAGACTCTCTTTAGCTCAGAGGTAACCTGAAAAAGAAAACAAATAAATGAAAGACGTGTTTTTCTTTCATCTTTGAACAATACCAAGAAGCACATGTTTTTCAAGAAAGTTCCATTTAAATGTCGAAGATCGTGTGAACCGCATTCCAAGACCACAGATCACATGCTGGGGATTTCTAATGAGTCTGCCTCAATTTTATCTTGTGAAATTGTTCAACAATTACCTTCCCTGTGGTTAAATCAATACCTTGAAGTCAATATCTGAAGCTTTGGCATTTTATTACCACCAAGCATCCTGTTTCACAGCTGGTACTTCAAGCACTAATTTTCAGAAGTGGACTTGGGAAGAAAAATACAGCTATGAATTTTCTCAAAAATACTGAGTGATGCAAATATTGCAAAGTAGTGAGTAAGGATTATAGAGTATCTATGCCTAAAGTCTTATTATTGGCAAGATTTCTTACCTGAATTCTTCATTTTGCAAAATGCGGCCTAGCTACATTTGCTTTCATCATTTGTTTGCATTTTAACATGTATCACACTGGATTATAACAATTTGCACAGGACTATGTTCCCTTGAGGCAAGGCCAATATACTTTTCATCTCTATATTTCAATTAGATACTAGATACATTAATAAGGTAGAAACAAACTTGATTATTCTATAAGTGAATGATGAAGGAAAGAGTGAATATTGTAAATTTATTAATTTGATTGTGTATAATGTTTGCATATATTAGCTGATACCATATCACAAGATGGCTTATAACTTAGAAATCATTTAGTTGCAAATACAAATAAATACCAAAATCAACCCAAAGTTATTTAAGGAAAAAAAAACTCACCTAATGAAAAAGTCAGTGATGAGATTTGCCTTACGCGTAGACATTCTGGAACTATTGTGAATCTATTTTCTCTTCATCTCTCTGATCTACTCTACTCTGTTATTCTTACATTTTTGTCTTACTGGCAGAGTCTCCCCTGAGGTCCCAGTTGGCTGAGTGCAATTCCCAAGGAACATCCTTTCACATTCTGATCAAGTAAAGAAAGAGAAAGAGCCCCTTTCCCTGTATCCATAGCAATAGTCCTGGCAGGTGCACTGATTCTTGTAGCCTGGCTATCTCCCCTGCCTGTATATAAAAGTTTTTGTTTCACATAAACTTATACACAATGAATAAATTCAAAATCCATATAGGATTCAAAAAGACACTACAAACCCTTATCTGAACAACATATATAATAAAATATATTTCTGAAGCATTTCTCATATACTAGACAAAGTGTTTTTATTACATTTATTCTCCAAGTGATCTTTTAGCCAGATGATACGTTACATAGAAAATCATTTCCTAATAGTTTTCTTCATCTTGTCATAAAAACTTAAAAACTTATTCGCATGGCTAAAGCCATTTCCTCTATTCCTTTATTGCTTCTCTAAATTCTACATCATCATTTTTCAAGGGTGAGCTTAAGCTCTGTCTTTCCTCCAAATAGTTTCAAATTACTCCAACAGCAAATGTCACACTTCTCATCTCTGAACTGAGATGATATTTTCTGTCCCTGCCAATCACTGGGCACCACTCGTAACACACAATATCAGTACTGTCATATGGCTTTAATTGGGTACAGTGGCTAAAAACATTCTATATGAATTTAGTTTATGGCAATGACTCTCACCTTTAATTTTTCTCAGATGGAAGATGAATAGAAAGCATGCATATTGTAAATCTAACTGGGGATAAAGAGATCTCATAAGCAGTGTATTTAGAACTCTGTTTGGCATACATTACATATTCCAGAGGTTGTAGCTGTACTTTTAATTCTATACTGACACTTTATAAAATTGTAAACTCTTTGTAGTGAAGGTTTTTGTATCCTTAGCATTAACCACAATGGCTGAAAGATCTAAGTTAGTCAATAAATTTTGGTCTAATGTCCCCAGTTGCTATTATCTGTGATGGGAGATTTGTGCAGCAGGGAATTTTCAAGCATAAGATACTATGTGTTGGTAGAAAGGTACCTTTTTAGTTAAATATATATCACTTTTTGATAGATTTCTTGTCTTTTCTGAGATTGTTTTGTCCCCAATACATTTTTCAGGGGCCCTTGTCATCTGAAGTCTGTCTGCAAGGTCTATATAACACTGAGCTATTTTATTTCCTTTCATATCTTATTGGGATAAAACACTGACAGTAAAATGGTGTAGAAGAAAAAAATGTTCATCATTGTAGTGATTATTTTAGGGTGGACAGGTTCTCTTTGTTAAGAACATGCTTTGAAAAGGATTTTTAAGCAAAATTATTATCTTCATTGTACATATATCTGGTGGAAATTCTGAGCTTAAGTTTTCAGATATTTCCAAAAGGAATAGCTTTAGTAGAAATACAAATTGTTTTGAAATATGATTATGATTTGCTATGACAGTTATTTTAAAACATGTTTGCAAATTCTTTGACACTCTTGCCATCAACACAGTCTTCATTACCTTTCCCTGAACTTGGGTGAGACTTTGGGATTGTCTCAATTAGAAATTGACAAAAATGACTTGGCTACTTTAAAAAGAGAAACGTGGCTTGTGCTAGTTTTTTTATGGAATACTGGCTTTAGGAATCCTAAGAGGACACAAAAGATGTCCCACTATCTTAAAATGACCATATGGAAAGACCTAGTGAGGGGGTTCATAGAGGCAGAGGCAAGCAGGAAGCCCCAGTTCTTCCAGGCCCCACTGTGTGAATCTATCATCTCAGAAGGCAGCATGTGACAGAAGGCCCCTCCCGGATGGCACTAGCCTCAACCATCGTCTGATGACAGTGGTGTGAGATGTCCCAAGTAGAGCCTAATCAACCTGCTTACTTGGCTAAGCAACGCAGGTTTATTGCTCATGTCTTAAGCTACTGCTTGCAATGGTTTGTTACACAGTTTGTTATGTAGCTAGAACAGTTCTACAGTCATCAGCAAAAACAGTGCTCTTCACAGTCTAAGGTTCTAATACTAAAGTATTAAGAGAAACCAGAGATATTATATATTCATTTTAGCATATAATGAATATTCCTGATACAGAAGAAATTGATAATGACTGAAGGGTTATTTCTCAATTGTTCCTGATGGAAGAAAAAAGGGGTATATCTGATTCTTTTTCCCCTTGATCTTTCATTAGAATATTTCATTTCAGGAATATAATAGGTGTGTAATATATTTCTGAGGACCTACAGACTTGCTAAGTTACATTCATGTCATCACTGTAGTTTACTCTGTGTCCCCTCCCCTCCCCAGGCATCAGCCCCATAGGAGCAGACGTCTTTTCTAATGTGCTCCCTGAGATATCCCAGAAGCTGAGAATAATGCCCACAGGTGCTCAATGCCATACAATAACCCGTAGTTAGGGGGGAAAATAAAAATGTTAAATGCCAAGTTTTCATTCCGCACCTACCCCATCAAATTGCTGATGTTTCCATGCATGAAAATTCTAAGAGTTGACAGAGACACAAAAGAAATAGGCAGTTTCATGTCTTGAAAGTGTGTGAATAAATTCATAAATTATTATTTTGGAGATTTTAATCAGAAGATAAGTGAGATGAGGCATATACACAAAGTAAGGTTCCATACTATAGTTTTCATTAATAAAATACATCCAAATGGATAAAACCTGAAAACATAAATAATGGTGAAAGGATCAGAACACTATCATACTATGCACTTCAATTTAAAAAAAGAATCAAAATTTAAAAAACAGCAATTCATATAAATACTGTGTATTTAAGTAATATAGTTACTGTATAATTTAAGTGGATAGTTATTTAAATGAATAGGTGCATGTAGAAGACATTTCGATGGCCGTATACATTAATGTCAAAGTCACAGAACATTATTCAAAGCAATACATATCAACATCAGAACCTTGGTCTTCTCTATCAATGTGTGGAGGAGAACAGTAATGAGAAGGTAATTGCCCCTCAGTGGCCTGTATCATAGTCTATGTCTTTAGAATAGTAATAATATTGTTAAAGTAGTACTAATGTAAAGAACTTTGAAATATCACACCAAAACCAAAGTTGATTACATAGATCTTTGTGGCTTGTGGGGGGCTCAGGTAAGAGAATAGGCAGCATTGCTAGAGCAATGACAAGAGCAGTGACAAGGCAGACAGGCTGAAAAAGAACATAACACTACCCTAGTCTTTGATGCCTTGTAGAGTTCCGCCAAGGTGGCCCCATTGGGAAAGGAAATTCCAGTTAAGAGAAGCTCCAAGATTGACAGCAGGGGCACCTGAGGGGGCCTGCGTGATGAGGCTGTGTGGATAACAAGCTGTAGGTGGGAAATTGCTGCCAGTGACAGCAAGGTGGGTCTTAGGTGGGCGGCCGGCACGTCACCTTCATAAGCTCCTCTGGTGTAGAAGTCGGTAGGTCCCCATGCCACGTCCAGGACCAGGCCATACTGTCCCCAGTGGCACAGCTAGCTTATTTTATAGCCACTGAAAGTCATTTTTTTAAATAATGTTTTTTTAATTTATTTTTTTAATTACGTGCAGTATTAATAATTTAATAAATTAATAATACCAATGGCAAAGAAGGGAAATATAGACAGTGCAAATGTTCTTTTAATGAACTGTGTCTATATAGTCATGCCAATAGGAAAGGAAACAATAAATACAAAGTAAAATAAAGCGAAGAGTAAGGAATTAACAATCAAAATGATCCCAAGGATAACTGTCCATTGTAAACATTTGCATGTGTGAAAAACTGTTCGTGTATAATTAAAGTTCACACTTATGAAAGTGCTATAGCCTCAAAGTTCCCACTTTTAGGATGTTTACTCAATAAGAGTTCTAATTGGACCCTTATATTCATTTGAAATTAAAAATTTAAAACAGAATTCTAATGGATCCTGTGGAAGATTGGAAGTAGTGGAAGTTCTAGCTCTTCACGTCTTCCTCGCTGTGATCATTGCTTTTTTGCGGGAATCTGTGTGGTGCCATGAGGTGGGAACAAGTGGATCGATCCAACCCCGTAGTAACTTACTCCTCAAATGAATGTATGCAGTGAGTCTCACAATACACTTTATTTCCTTCTCTCTCCTGCCTTCCCTAGTGAAAATGGAAACAGCACTTTATGAATGCTGGGGGGACGGTGGGGCTGGGGATTATATGGCCAAGAAACAGAAGTACCTCCCTGGACCCCTCTGTCTAACAGTCTGCACGACAGATCCTGCTTGGGATGGAGGGGAGTATTAATTTTAAATCTGGTAAAGTTTTGATTAGTAACTGGTTCTGGGCATCTTACATTTCTTTCTTTTTTTTTTTGTAGAGACAGAGTCTCACTTTATTGTCCTCGGTAGAGTGCTGTGGCATCACAGCTCACAGCAACCTCCAACTCCTGAGCTCAGGCAATTCTCTTGCCTCAGCCTCCCAAGTAGCTGTGACTAAAGGCGCCTGCTACAACGCCTGGCTATTTTTTTGTTGCAGTTTGGCCGGAGCTGGGTTTGAACCACCACCCTCAGTATAGGGGGCTGGTGTCCTACCCACTGAGCACAGGTGCTGCCCTTACATTTCTGCGATGTGGCTAAGTTTGAGATGAGTCCATTTTATACCAGAAACAGAGAATAGATGGGCTGTTTCTTCTGGCCTATTCTTCCTAGAAATAGTGGTTGGGATCATCTCACAGGAAGCAGCATAGCAATAATCACAAAGTTGTGTGTACTATTGGATTGGAATGTTGCAGAACTAAAGTGATCCTCTGCTAGAACTTCCCTGACAACACCACAGACTCAACGGCTTAAAGAATGGAAATTTCTTTCCTCACAGTTCTGAACTCTGAAAGTCCAGCATCGAGCTGCCAACATGATTACTCTCTGGTGAGGTCATGCATCCTGCCTTGCAGATGGCTGCTTTCTTCCTCTGTCCTCCATCCCAACACTGCTTAGAGAGAGAGAGAGAGTGGTCTAGTGTCTCTTTTTATAAGGACATCCGTCTTGGGTTAGGGTCCCACCTTTATAACCTCATTTAAGCAATTGCTTCTCAGAAGCCTCTACCTCCAAATACAGTCACATTATGAGATAAGGATTCAACATATAAATGTTGAGGGACACAGTGTTGTCCATAAAATATCCCTGGCAGAGAAAAGACCAAGAGGCAAGTACGCTTGAGAGCTGTATTCATCTTTATAGCATGTGACAGGGAGGGTCAGCCCATGAGCAGGGTGAGGTGTAGTTCAAAGCTCCTGGGGGGTTCAGGCAGTGAGACAGACCCCAGAAGGGGAGGGAGGGGCCGGCTCACGTACTCCCGTCCTGTCTGACTCTGTGAGGAGGAGCATCTCCCCACAGCTGCATCGCAAATGTGCATTTGAGCAAATCTAGTTTCAAGTGGGAAGCTTTTCTGAAAGCAAGTTTGTATGTATGAGTTTTTCTCCAAACCATATTAAAATATGAATTTCGGCAAAACTGTTATATTTGCTCAAATTCAATGTAGATTCACTCAACCCCATATTTGAAATGTAGCTAATTTTGAGAGGGATGAAAGAAAATAAAGAAGCACGCGGAACAGGGTGCTGCAGTAAGGAACGTTAGACAACAATGTAAAACTATCATAGTACAGATTCTATATTCAAAAACAGAGCTGCTATCGGGAAGAGAAGAGCTGGGAGGCAGAGCAAGATGATGGAGGGAAAGCAGAAGGAGAAAGCAGAATCTGACTCTGCTGCGCAGAATCATTTTGTTCCACAAACACAGACAGAAAGATCAGACAGGAGAAATTTATTATAGAAATGTTTGAGCTTTTCCAAATGACATTCTGGTGAGCTTGCCTTTTTGCAGAGGACAATTAATGGAAATGCCCCAACATCAAAGTGTCAGAATCTTGGAATTTCAGAAGAGAAAGAAAAAAAAAAAAAAAGGAAGATCCTAACAGCTTCCAGACTGGGTAAATCGCAGGCATCCTGTAATCAGTGGGGAACTGATGCCGTGCGCGACTTTTCAGTTGCTGCTGCTGAAGCTTTACTTCAAAAATTCTCAGAAAGAGCAGAGAGAGGGAAGGAGTAAGGGGGGTGGGGTCTTGGGGTCTTGGTGTGTGCCACACCTTTTGGGGGCAAAACACGATTGTAAGAGGTTCCTAACAAATGCAACCAGTGTAACATGGTTTCTTGTACCCTCAATGAATCCCCAACAATAAAAAAAAAAAAAAAAAAGATTAAAGGCTGCAAAAGGCAAAGATGGAATAAAACCGTATACCAAATATGTTCTGGCATATTAAAGGAAGAATTGCATTTCAAGCAGTTTAAGGATAAACTTGTGGTAGACATGAAGCATGAAGCCCAACAGATATGGAAAAACATAAGGAAATAGAGATTCGCAAGTGAATAAATGTAATTATGGTAGAGTAATTGGCATAGACCAGCTAGCATTTTTGTAGTTGCAGTGATCTAAACATGGACTATTAATGTGGTCAACAATTGTGCATTGATTCTTCTGGGTGGAAAGTGTGTAAGCAAGTAAAATTCTTATTTTCCAGAGTACAAAAACCATAGTGGTATCTGAAATTGAAAATTCAAAAAGTTAGCGGTGCAAACATGTTATTTAGAAAAATAGAGTGTGGCACTGGAAGACTCAAGTGAGGTAGTTTAAAGTGAACTTTGTGTGTGACGGGGATGTTACATTCAGGGAAAAAGATGGGTGGACCAGAGAACTGTTTTTGTTTTTTGTTATAGCTCTCACCAAACAGTTTTGCAGCTTTGATGTTGATTATGTAATACAGTAGAACTCTGTAAGTTCACCACCAAAAGGACTACAATAACAAAATGATCAACATACAAAGGTGGTCAACATAAGGAACTAGGCCTACAGTACTTATATGTACATGTGGCGCATGTCTGGTTCATGAACATTAGATCAGTTTAAGGAGGTGGCCAATGAAGGGAGGTGGCCAAGTCTGAAGGTTCTACTGTATTTAAATTTGAATTACTCAAAAGTCAACTGCTGAGTACCTACTATGACAGGGGCATCCCCCAGGCATGGTGAGAGGGAAATACTGGAGAAATTTCTGTAAATGTACGGTTGGCAGAGAACCTGGAATTTAGTTGAAAGTTGAAATCTTTTACATAAATAAACTACTTAAAGATTGATATTTAAGTGAGAAGTTTTCTAGGGTAGAATAGAGTTATAGATAGCCAAAGAAGGTCGTTCCACCTGGGCGAAATAGCCACAGGAAGGTTTACTTTAGCTGGCCTTGGAAGGAGATCTTTGTACAAACTAAAATTAGACATTTCCTGAACACTTCACTTCTTCCATGGCAGGTAATGTCCTGAGTGAGCTATCTCATCAGTTTAATTACTGATCCAGCCCTATGCGGTAAGTTGGCAGGTTGGCTTGTGATGATCCCCTCCTTTGCAGAAGAAACATCAGAGGACCTACACAAGGCAAATGTCTACAATCACATGAATTTTAAGTAACAAGTAAGGGCTGAATGAGCAACTTACTACCAGTCATAGGTTTCTTCTCTGGAAAGTAAATGTCTTAGACCATGTGTACTTCAAGATTTCTTCCATGGATATTTTTTGTCCTATAATCCTCAAATTGTGAATTTTCTGGGAGTTGGGTTGGGGATGGGTAGGGAAGAGTGTGAATCTGGTGTGTTTGTGCCTCTTTTATTATTATTTCTTTATTTTTTAGACAGAGTCTCACTATGTTGCCCTGGGTAGAGTGCCATGACATCACAGCTCACATCAACCTCAAACTCTTGGGCTTAAGCGATTCTCTTTCCTCAGCTTCCAAAGTAGCTTGGACTACAGGCACCTGCCACAACACTCGGCTATTTTTTATTGCAGTTGTCATTGTTGTTTAGCTGGCCCAGGCTGGGTTCAAACCCGCCAGCCTGACACCATATGGACTGTGCTATGACCGCTAAGCCAGCCTTTTTTATTATTATTTGAACAATAGCACTTATTTTTCTTCAGGTGAAACAAATAATAATACCATGTTATAACAAACAAGGGGAAGATGCTGGCTTTAAAAGAAAATGAATATTGCTCTAGCAAGTAAGCTCTTGTGACCATAGGTCCTCTTTATTACAGTTGAAAGGTGGCTATAGCTGAATTTTAGGTCAGTGAATTCAAGGTTTGGAAGACAGCCCAGTTTGTAAGTTCAAGCATGTTTAACTTGCCTTCTAATGAAGTTGGGTATTTTGGCTGAATGCTTGACCCGGAGCAAAGCATTTGATCTCTTCATGAATTACCAGTCTCACCTGCTTATGCCTCATGCACCTAGGAGGCTTGAGTCTGCATGTGCTCACCCAGTAGTAAGAGCGAAACCGGGTAACACGAGGCCTCAGCTGGGGCTTTCTTACTGCTTGTATTTTCCTATTGGCTGCTGCTGGGAAGTAGAATACAGCAGTTGAGATCACAGGGTTCGGATCCAGATCTTTCAGTCCTTTCTCTACCCTACCTATATGACAGTGATGATTAAACTCACTAGACGCTGCTTTCTTATCTGAAAAGTAGGAAAGACAGAAACAAATATACACATGTAGCACCTGCTGCATAAGACCATTATGATAAAGAAGGTGATGAACAAACTTTTAGCACAATACTTAATGCTTTAGGTTTTAGCAAATATCCAGTGTTGTGTTGCTGTTGACTGGTTGGGTATTTACCTGCTTATCAATGTACCCTCCTAGCTACCTATCTATATTTTGCAGGGATTTATCAACAATGTGAATTTCCATCATCAACTCACTGGTTATTTTAGAAGCACTCCTAAGCAGACAGACTTCAGAGTCAATAACTCCATGTATTTTAACTGACTTCCAAATTTGGACGCCTAGATTTTGTCTTTTTCTAGTCTTAAGACTCTCCTATTGAGATGGCACAAGGAGATGAATAGAATGATTATTGGGGTTCAAAACATGATACCCCATGTATGGTACCTGGGCATGCTCAATAATTGGAAGTGAAGGGGATTCGGAAGGACTTAGCATTAAAGACCCTCTAACCTTTTCCAGCCCTACTTTCTCCCTGTCTTTGTTCGCTCCCAAGTGCATCATAAAAACTGAAATTTTTCTTCCACAAAGCAAGTCATAAAACCTAGGAAGATCTCTGGCTTCTACCCTTTTCCCTGAAGGTGCTCATGTGATAAGTGTCCTGTCCTGTAATTCCTGGGTAAAAGGAGGAAGGAATGTCTTACAGAGACACAGAAAAGAGTTGGAGCAGACAAGGCTTGCTGGGGGCTCTCTCGCTTCATTACCATTAATTAGATCACACCCTTTTTCTCTAATCATGTCTCTCCACAGCTATCCCTGCCTCTCATCAGATTTAACTTAAAAACACACAATTTTCCCTAGGTCTTCGGGTCTTCATTTGTAAAGACTCTCATGTCACATAGAACCTTGAATAAATACATTTATTATGCTTCTCTCTTGTTAATCTGTCTTTTCTTACAAGAGTGTGGGGCATGACTTCTGCAATGAGTAAGGAAAAGATATTACTTTTTCTCCTCTATGTGGTGGTGTTGGTTATGTTTAAGAAAGTAGCATTTGGAATCAAATCACCCCAAGCCTGATTTGTTTCTCCTTCAATAATGACTAGAAATTAGTAGTTGAAGTAGTTTTGTGATTTTTAGGAAACTGAATTTTTTCATAAGCAAAATGGGAATGTCAGGACTTATTCTTTGTCAACACAGTAAGGTTGTGATTGTGATTACTAAATTTGTGAGACTGGGATTGTAAGAATGACAGAGGATGCATAAAATGAGATGCTTAGCACATAAGCTCCATAGCAATTACTACCATTGTTGTTACAGCTCTAGCTGGAAGAAAAAATTACCAGGTCACTATTTTCATTTCAGAATTTGATCATGATAAACACTAAGATTGGTTGAATGATTATTTGGTTGATTGATTTTTAGGAAGGTAATAAACATTTATCCTGTGATTCTCCCTTATTATTTCTGAAAATATTTCTGGAGCTGCCAATGGCCTTTCATTGTCTCAGAATAGAATCCTGAGCTGATGAATTCGTGTTTTTGTCCAATGGTGTTTGGACACACCCAGCATAGTCTTGTCTACTCCCTTCATTTTGTTGTAGGAGGCTCAGTGCTTGTCCCTGAGACTGAATCAGTGAGAACAAAGAAGAGGGACAAGTGGATTGAGGGAAAGGTAAGAGAACTCGATTAACTTGTCATCCAACTAGGAGGGTGGTAGACTAGTGTCTCAAAGACTACCACCCTGTCTTCACTAAGCAAGACAGGGCTTCTTACAACTTAAGTTTTTTAGCAGTTGAGGTCAGGATCTACAGGACCACCAGTGTTACGTGCCATGGTTTGGGGCTATTATTTAATTATAATTGTTTGTTTCAGTGGACCTGAATGGTATTGGAATCATTAGAACTTTCTGGTAAGCTTCAGTGTCTTAAGATACTAGAAAACAAACAAGAAAGAACATTTTTTTCCCCCTTTGGTACTGGCTTAGGTTTTAATTCCCAAAAAGGTTGGTGGAGGATGAGGGTTAAGATACAACTCATAAAACATTTTGTTGCCCTTTTCCAGATTTTTACCTTTGTTATAATTTGAGGGGCAGGCCCTGAGGTTAAGAGTGGCTACAGACTCTCCCAGCCCCCTCAGCTAATTAGGGAAAGAATTCCACCCAGTTAGAGGGCTTTCTCATTTGGATAGAGCAGCATTCCCTGCCTCTTCTTTGCTGGGGTTGGTTTAATAGCACAGTCTTTGATAGTCTCTTCAGCATTTGAGATTATTCGAATATATAAAATGAACACTGCCAATTACATCCCAACCCTGTTGGACTTCTTGCCTTTCATTTTCCTAACAAAGCATCTGAGCAGTCTTTTCTGCACACACATGCACCTTCCTCTTTCCCTTTAACCTCTCTAACTTGTTTAAGCAGGACCTGGTGGAAGGGTACAAGGAAGTTTGGTCCAGTTTCCACAGAGCTAGTCAGAAAAATGTTCCTTTACACGGACAATTTAGCTCTCATCAGATGGACACTTTCATTTTCAAATTTCTGAAACTAGAAAAGAAAACAGTGCTACTTTTACAGAGCCCATCTTCATTTTCATGTGAATAATTTCCCCCTAATTTCTCCTTTTGGGTTTACTTTGCAGGTCAATTACCTACTCAGTCTTCACTCTTTTCCCCACCTGCAGTGAGGCTCCTGGGGTCTGCAGGACCTTTCCCTGGTTTGAATGGACTCAGTGGGGAAGCTCTTCCTGATCAAAGGATGTGAGCACAGACTAAACCAATTTGAGGGTCTTTATTTAGATTTGTGAGGAGGGGAAAAAATAATACAGAGGAGAGAGGCAACCTGATGCACATACAGTGTTCCCCCTGCTCAGGGCTAGACAGCCAGCCCCCTGTTTTCCAGGCCTGGGTGAACTCAGGAATCAGCCTTGTCACAAGCACAGGTCCCCTCTCGAGGCACAAATGGTCTCACAAAAACCAGCCTGGGCAGCATTCTGCCTAAGGCGCCTCTCTGGGAGCAGTGAACAAACCCTGAACAAGAGGCGGCTACTCCCAGAGCAGGGGGCACGCTGGAACAGACCACATTCCTTTTTTTTTTTTTGAGACAGAGCCTCAAGCTGTCACCCTGGATAGAGTGCTGTGGCATCACAGCTCACAGCAACCTCCAATTCCTGGGCTCAAGTGAGTCTCTTGCCTCCGCCTCCCAATTA
Organism: Arctocebus calabarensis; assembly: GCA_963573935.1. Taxonomy (NCBI): domain Eukaryota; kingdom Metazoa; phylum Chordata; class Mammalia; order Primates; family Lorisidae; genus Arctocebus; species Arctocebus calabarensis. The sequence goes on along the minus strand of CAUYON010084476.1, from coordinate 28 downwards.
GCTGGGACTACAGGCGCCCGCCACAACG
>CAUYON010084473.1:0-10343 GCA_963573935.1 Arctocebus calabarensis | reverse complement strand
GGGGGAGGCTGTGTTGGAAGGAGGGTAATGGGTGGGGCCACACCTATGGTGCATCTTAGAAGGGTCTAGGCGAAATCTACTAAATGCAAAATACAAATGTCTTCATACAATAACTAAGAAAATGCCATGAAGGGTATGTTAAACAGTTTGATGAAAACATTTCAGATTGTATATGAAACCAGCACATTGTACCCCTTGATTGCACTAATATACGCAGCTATGATTTAATAAAAAAAAAAAAAAGAAAATATTTCAGATTGTATCTGAAACCAGCACGTGGCACCCCATGAGTGCATTAATGTACACAACTATGATTTAATAAATAAAATTAAAAAAGAAAAAAGAAAAAAAATGAGTACCCTTGATAGAAAAAAATAACTCTCCTTCCAAATGATGGATAACAGAGAAATGAATGTGGAGACCAAAAGGGGCAGCCTATCTATCTAAAACCTGCAAACTGCAGAATGTTTACATGGCGTGAGGAGAGGAGACAATGTGGTGCGGTGGCCTGTTACAGCCACTGTGTACCGTCTGATGGTGTAGCAAGTGAAAATAATTGCGCTGCACTCTGAACCGCTCCCCCCACCCCCCGGGCTGACCCCTTTGGTAGGAACAACCAGGAATGCCATGTGGTTCCCTTGGAGGAGCTGCCTGGTGGTCGTGGGAAGGGGGAGACCAGGCGCAGGGGTACAGTGGGAGGGAGCAGGAGTCTGAGACTGAGACCCACATATTCGACCTTCTAAGGCTGGCTCCATACAGTGCCAATCTGTACCTTCAGCACCAAATCAGGCCACCTATAATCCACAGGGCATGCTCAGGAGGCCTCACACAGGCCACAGCGCTCTGCCCCTGTGCACATGTGTCTCCCGTTTGACGCTCTGGTCTCTGCTTGTGTTAGTTTCACCCAACCTTCTAGACATGCCTAGAACAGGGGTGCACCTCCTGCCTCGCTCCAGGAGGAACTCCTGCAGCAGTGCTTAAGCCTCCTTGCATGTCAGGCTGCCAGGCTCACCTTTGTCACCATCAGTGTCAACAACCCGCCTTTCTTGAGCACCTTCTCCATTCCAGATACTGTGCTGGGTGCTAATGATACAAAGAGGACAAAGACTTGATGCCTCTCGCCAGAGCACTAACAATCTACTTGGTGAGATAAGACAGATTTGTGAACAGATTCATCTACTGAGGATAATAAATTCAAGGCTGCTGGGTCTCTAAAGCATGACCACGTTATGTGCTAAATTACATCCTGGATTTGGCCTATCACTACAGGGTTCTGGACAACCTGCAGGGTGTAACTGAGACATGCAAAAGTCCAGCCATTCTCTGTTTGGGACTCTCAGAGCTCCAGAGGCACCAAGGAAAACAGAAGCCCAGGCTGCCATCTTCAAGTCTGACAGTCATGAACTTGACCTTAGACCAGGCTCTGGGAAAAAACTGGTGGTGACCAGGAAACCATCAAGTGTGAGCTCATCAAGCTTGTACTTGAAACAGAAGTCAAGAAATATGGTGTTTGCTTAATACTACACTTGAACTCTGGCAAAACCGTGCACTGAAATTAGAAGGGTTTGGATGTGCCACTATTCAAGTCACACCTGGACCAGGTGCCCATATCCCATCTCAGACCTCTGCTGAGTGCCACGTGTGCATACGCTGTTCAGCACATGCCTCAAAGGGGTTTCAAGCTTAATGAGCCTAAAGCTAAATTCTTGATCTTGCCCACACCCTGTGCTTGTTCCTCCCCTTTCTTTTTTCTTAATCACCTACTTGGTTGCTTAAGCCAAAAACTGGGACTTAAACTTGAAACATTCCTCTCCTTCATACCCACATCCAAGACACGTCTCAGCTGTCTCCACCTGTCTGCCCCCATTGCTGCCTCTCCAGGGGATGCAACTCCCATCACTCCTCTGACCAGAGGTGCCAACCAGTCTCCACCTTCTGTATTTGCCCTTCCACTGCCTTCTTCACAGAGTAGCCAGAGCAATACCCTTACATACATCAGGTGGGTCACATCTCTGTTCTTACCCCGTCTTGGCTTCCCACTACCCTTGGATTAAAATCCAAACTTTCTACCATGTCTCTCTGCTCTGGCAGTAGCCTACTTCTTAACTGTCACATCCTGATACCCTGTCTTGATGCCAGCTCTAATTGCTGGCCTTCTTTCCAACATTTTCCTAGCTGTGGGCCATAGCAGATGTGGTTAGTTGCCTACTGCCAATCCACTTCCTGCCTTCTTCACTAGCAGAACTGTGGTTTTACTCAGGGCTTCTCTCTCCTCCACACTGTCCTCTGCTTGCCTTCACCAACCGTGATGATTCCACTTTCCTCACCATGAACTAGTTTAGAAAAGACAGTAGGGAGCTTGCTCTGCTGTGCTTTTTCTCTACCACGTGAGGACACAGAGAGCAGGTGGCTCTGTGAAGCCAGGAAAAGAGCCCTCATCAGGAGCTGAATTTAGCTGGACTTGTACCCATTTATCTCTGTAAGAAATAAATGTCTGTTGGTTAAATTATCCACTCGGTGGCGTTTGTGACAGTAGCCTGAATGAATACATCATGGCTTTATTTGTTTGCTGTTTTGATTTCAGATTCATATAAGGGTAGAAACAATCAGGTTGCAATGTTTGTGTTGGTCAGGCAAGGTCCCTGCTGCAGTTGTGCCCCTCACCTGGGAGCTGTACCACACACCCTTCCGTTGTGCCCATTAGGTGAGAGCACACCAATCTCTCTCTCTTCTCCCACACCCCAACTTGAATTAAATTGAGTTTTTCTCTTGTGTGGGCATGTATTAATTCATCTCTTGGCTTCATGTTACTATTGAATACACTGGATACCAGCTTTTCCACTCTTGTGATACTTTACTAAAGAGAATGTTTTCCAACTCTGTCCAGGTTAATACTACTGATATAAAGTCTCTATCTGTTTTATGGCTAAATGGTATTTCATGGTATACATATATATACCATAGTTTATTAATCCATTCATGGGTTGATGGGCACCAGATTGACGATTGTAAATTGAGCTGTGATAAACATTCTAGTACAAAAGTCCTTATGATAAATTAATTTTTTTTTGTTCTGGATAAATGCCTAGTAATAGGATTGTGGGACCAAATGGAAGGTCTATTTTGGATTCTTTGAGGATTCTCCATACTGACATCATGGCTTTAAACTGCTTATCCTGGGAATGCTACGAACACTTGTCAACATGAAACTCCTTGTAGCTGTTATGTTTTGTTTGTTTTTGTTTTTTGCAGTTTTTGGCCAGGGCTGGGTTTGAACCTGCCACCTTCGGCATATGGGGCCGGCACCCTACTCCTTTGAGCCACAGGCACCACCCGTCCTTGTAGCTGTTATGTACAGACACCTTACCCCAAGACAAAGATCTCAGAGAAATAACATACATAACCCCAAAGGGAGTCTATAGACAATGTCAGGGTTTAGAACAGACACAAAGGGACAATGAGAGAACCAGAAAAAGGGCCCTTAGCCCCTTAGCCCCAGGGAAGATTTCTCCAAATGGGAGACACCACTTTCAGTACTTTGCAGTAGGGACATTGGCCTACCATTTATTTTCTGAACCTTTCACAGTCAGGCTGGGCAAGGCAGAAGCTTTGATAAGAATGTTAATTGGGCCTTTGATAAGAATGTTAAGGAGTCAGAGTGAATAACATAGGGCCCATGTCCAGTGTTGGGGCTTACCTTGGAATGCCTGCCTCCCTCAAAATGGAGTGCAAAATCGTGTGTGCACTATTTTAATGGGAGAGGGTTCATAACTTTTATTAGATTTCCAAAAGGGTCTGTAACCACCCCCCACCCCCCAACACACAAGGATGACACTATCACAGAAGATTCCCTTTGGAAGTGAATAGGCCATATGAGGGCAGTACCTTACTTGTGAGACTCAGATGAGTCTGCCCTTTGCCTATTTCCATAAACGAGAGTCCTATAGGCACAGAGATTATGATGGCTGAAATTCTGCTGTGATAATGGCAAGAATCTATAGGCGCTGTCACCTAAATCCACACTGAACTACAAAAGCTGCCCAGCTCAAGGTATGCTAGATGAAGACCATCTGCTTCCCAGATAATGAGGTGAAGCTTGTGTAGGGGGTGTGTTTCCAGTATCCCTGGAAGTCCACAGGATGCCACATACCGTCAGAACTTTCTCCAATCACAGTCCCCCAAAGCTGTCGTTCATTGTGTGCTGGGGGTGGGGTGGGGTGGGCTCTGTATGCTAGAGAATGTTCCCTTTCTTGGGGACAAGGAGGACAGGAAATTCACTTCCTAGTAATTACAGAAATTCACTGGCCTAAACCCATCCTAAATGCTTCATAATAAGCATTTGAAAGAATAACTGCAAAAAAAGTGTAATTTAAAAATACCTTTATAGTAGACTTAAGCAAGGGGTAACTGCAACAAGCTTGTGGCCTATAACTGTATTTCCTGGTTCATCAAGGTAAGACATCTGAGAAGAAGTGAGAAATCCAAAGGCTATGTCTTGATACTCATTACATTTTCTAATTCTGATTTCTTTTGGAGTAGTTTGTATCCCCCCCTGCCAGAGCCAAGGTGACACAAGAAAAGATGCTCAATGTCATTAGCTATTAGGGAAATAAAAATCAAAACCATGATGACACAGCACTGACACCTATGAGGATGCTACCACCAAAGACAGGGAAAACAAAAAGTGTTGGCGTCGTCGTGGAGAAATCAGAAGCCTTATGCTTGCTGCCGGGAAGGTACAGTGGTGCTGCCTGGCGGATCATCGCCGCACAAACCAGCAAGTCCACTCCAGGGCCACGCCCACATGAACTGAAAGCAGGGATTCACACAGATGTTTGTGCGCCCATGTTCACAGCAGCATCATGCACAGTTCCCGAAGGTGAAAATAACCTGGACGGCTACCAGTGGATGAGTGTGTGGAAAAGCAGTGGGATCTAACCATGCAACAGAAAATGCAGCTTTAAAAAAGGAGATTCTGACACGTGCTATGATGTGAATCAATTTGAAAACATCACACTACGTGAGATAAGCTTAACAGAAAAGACGAAAATTATATAGGATTTCACATATATGAGGTAGAAAGTCGAGTGCAGGTTACCGGGGAGGCAAGGAAGGGGAGTTTCAGCTGACGGTGCGCACAGCTTCGGTTTGGGATGACGAGAGAGTTCTGGAAGTGGATGGGGGTGATGGTTGTTCAACACTGGGAATGCACGTAATGTCATTGACTTCTATCCGCAAACATGGCTGATGCTAATTTTAGTGTTACATATATTTTGCCACAATAATAAAAAGGTGGAGGGAGTGGCCAAGAGGCCCAGGTGGGAAGCATTACTCACAAGATGTAGGCAATCACCCCGATGGACCAGCAGTCGACCGCTTTGCTGTACGGTTTCTGGGCCAGGACTTCAGGAGCTGTGGGAAGATAAAGAAGAGACACCGTCTGATGCCTTCAACACCAACAACAGTTTTTAGGTTTTTTTCTTTCTTTTTTCTCCGCCATTCTTTTAGGCTGAACTTCCTGTAAGTCTTAACATTGAGCAGAGAGGTATGACCCATTTTATTTGTTGGCTTTTTTAATTACTAGGGGGAGAAATGAAGGGTGTGTGTGTAGCTGGAGAGTATCAGTCCAATTTAATCAACACACACAGAACAGGTGGCTCTCTGATGGCAGTTCTGAGCCCTACTGCTTAGACCAGGCTGACACAGAAAGGGAATTCCCTGTTGGGGTCTGGAGCATGTTGTGTCACCTCAAATCAACTGAAAGGCAGCATTTCTGGCCGTTGTGTGGGGCACTGCTTGGTGAGGCGCAGCTTTCACTCCCTAGAGCTTGGGGGGGGGCAGCGGACCTTCTGGTTAAATCTGGTCTTGGGGAACCCTGCTGAGCCTGCCCCCAGCTCCTTCTCTGAGGCTTGGAGTGGGCTGTCAGCACCCATTTCACTTTCTCATTTCATCTGTGAAACAGGAAAAAATGTGACTTGACTTGCTTCCTTGGCCCTACAGCACTGTGCATCAGGGTCGTCCACTGCAGAGTCTGGGCTCATTTGGTGCCATTCCCTCACTGCCTGTTCCTGGCCTTGTGGCTGCAGCCAGTGGAACCACGTGCCTGGTGTCTGGAGACCAGCAGTGTCTGGCACAGGTGGTACTGAGTATGTATTTGTGCAAAGAGTAATTAAATACAAGAAGAGGCAGCAGATCTTACCACAAGTAAAATCTCCTTCCCCCTCAAAACACATCTGATTGAGGTGTCTTTAGCAGAGACTTTCCAGAAAAATTAAAGTCTAAAGAAAATAAAAATAGCTATAGCTGATGAGGTTCCTGTGAGCTTTGGGTGCATCAAAACTCACCCCAGTGATCTTCAGGGGAATTGCTATTACCGCCATCATCATTACTCCCAAATTACAGGGAGGCCACAGAGATGCTGAGAGCTCAAGTGACGTGGCCAAGGTGATCTGGCTAGAAAGCGGCTTCTGCATTAACTTCCTTACAGAAGGGCCTTAACCTGTACTGAGTGTCTACAACAGCTGGGACTTGGGCTAGTCATTCACAGACGTTTTCTACTGTGATCCTCTGAACAACCCTGACAATTAACACTATTTGCTCCTGATGGACAATAAAAATGAGCCTCTGAGAAGTTAAGCAACTTGTCACATATCACACAGCCAGACAGGGAAGGGCTGGGAGTTGAAAGCAGGTCAATGTCACCCTTGTCCCTGCTCTTCCCCCTAGACACACTGTTTGCTGAGGTGACAGCTTCTTCAGTCTGGAAGAAAAAAGTCCTTTTGCAGATAAATGGATAGGAGATTAGTTCATTAATTCGTTCATTCATTCTCTCTCTCATTCTGTTCTGAGCAAGTATCACAAATATCTTTCTGAGCAAAAATAGGAAGGTATGTTCACGCGTAGAGGGGTCAGAAATACAATCCACACATAATCCCCCAAATCTAATTTTGGGTTTCAGTCCCCAATTCCTCTAAACTCACTATGAGATTTTAATATTTTTTTAACAAGAGCAAAATAAATAAATTTGCACATCTTTTCTTTACTATGTTCATCCTCAGCATAGCAGCAAAAAGAAAAAAAGAGACAGAACTACAAAGCAAGGGAAGGAGTTCAGGAGTCAGAAGAGCAACCCTTGGGTAGTCAGGTAGTGGGTGCTGGTTACAGTGAAGCCTCCTCCCCCACACCTGCTAAGAGCACATTTCTAGACTCTTCTATCATGGGAACTGACAAGAGAGAGCATTTATTGCAGTAAATGTCTATCTTAGGAGGTGTGCCGTCCTGAAGCTGAATCTCCTGTCTGAGTGGGCAAACAAGCACGGATGGTGTGAGAAGTGACATGTGTGCAAGGAGACCCACGTGTCAGCCTCACGGCCTGACGGACAGTTTACACAGGGGCACAGATGGCTCGTGAAGCAGGGGCGTCTGGCCAGCTCCCCCTCCTCCCGAGCTGACGGCAGGTATCAGGAGGGCAGAACTCTGCTGGTTGGGGCCAAGGCTCCGGTGTTCTGGGTCACAGGGATCTCCAAGGCTCTTCAGTGAAACGGACAGTTAGCCCAGCTCAGCCACTCCTCAGAACCAGATGTTAAACCATGCAGAGGCCCTGGGAGCTCGGGGCAAACGGAACACAACCTCATGTCCCATGGCAGATGCCCAAGGGTGACAGATACACGAGAAAGGAGCAGAGAGAAGAAAGCTGTGGGGACCTTTGACAGCTGCTTCTATAACCAATAAGCAAAGACTGGGCAGAAGTTCTGAACCACGAGGAACACAGTAGGAATAAGAGTCACATTGTTCCCCTCCTAGGAGGAGGTCATGCTCTGTCGATGTCTGCCCCAAGATCATGGACCTCGAGCACTAGGCATGGTGGGAAGGAGGAGTCCTTAAAAAGAACAGCTTCCTCCTGTTCATCACCTGTTAAGAGCAGCAGCTCTCAACCTGTGGGTCATGACCCACAGGAACTGTATTAAAGGGCTGCGGCATTAGGAAGGTTGAGAACTACTGTGTTAGAGGAACGAACTGGTCACGATCCACTGTTCAGAAAATCAAAGAATAAAGAACATGGTTTCCTTGTAGAAATCCATATGCCAAGGGCCCATCAAACACGTCACCTTCCATCTGGCAAATGCACCAGCACATCGGGGAGCTGTGCTAGGCATGTACACACTATATAAGCAAGTGGCTGACTTTTCTGCTTAGTGCAGGGATGCTCCTTGAGATAGATTCTTGAAGCCACAGACCAACTACACTTAAATAATTTTTAAAATATGAGATTCTGCTTTAGATGTAAAGTTTATGACACTGTGAGTACATGTTATAAAAAAGATTGCTGGATAACAGCCTGGCTGTTAGGGAAAAGTTCTATATTACTAACAAGTACAGATCAGGATAATAATATTGGAGGTGGGAATTTACATATTTATGCCAAACACTTTTTGTTCTTTTTGGTGTTGTGTCTTACTAACAAAATGCAAATATTTTTCAAACCAACTGGAGGCAGGTAAACCATCTGCCTTCTGGAGATGTCCTTACTTGCACCGGGAAACAAACACAGAGGATGAAGCTAGAAGTGTAATATAATGGTAAAGATGTGGACATAATATTCTCACCAACTTCACATATTTAAAAAATTACACAAATTACCAATAGCCTAAATTCTAATTGTCCTTGTGATGAGATTGTTGGAACCAAGGGTCCTTTGGAGTATTGTTTGACAGAGCCCAAACTAGATCATTTCAGTAGCTACTTTTCATCTCACAGAAATTCCTGAAAAATATATTTTGCAAGCAAAAATCAAAATCCTCTTGATAATGTGATGTGGTGATCAAACTACAATGAACCTCAAAGGCCTGTGGGGTTCTTTTACCTCGTGTGCTCCGCAGCTGGTCCCATTGTTTCCCAACCTGCTGAATTCTGGCACAACCCCATTTTCCTGATTCGTACCCCTGGGGGAGTTCGCTTCTCACTCTGATCAGTTAGAGGTCAGTTTCATGCTGAGAACCAAGAAACTGCCTGGTGTTACGTGATCAGTTTCGTGCTATTTGACAACAACTCTGTGGCAATTCTAAAAAAACCACAGCATCCAGTTTATAAGTTTTGCAAAGATAATCAAGCTTGCAGGCCACAGAGGCCACAGATGGAGCATAGTCCATCCTTGGAAAGTGATGATGGTTCTGGGCCACACAGCTCCTGTTCCACTTCCCCACCACTACTGCCTGGAGACACTGAAGAGCTTCTTCATCAGGGAGAAAGAACGTTTTCTTCTAATGACACGGGGAAGAATTGTTGTCCCCCTTATGGACGTTTGCTCTGCTCTCCTCCCAATCCTTCAGAGATGATGGCCTCCTGTGAGGGAGGACAGGGTCACATGGGAGGGAGCAGCCCTTGGTGCCAGAAGGGGAAGAGGAGGTGGCAATCACTCCCCACCCACGCCTCCTGCAGAGGAAGACTATGAAAAGAACTTACTTGGGCCCAGTGGCTTGTCTGCAGGTAGAGCAGAAAATGGCTGCTGTCCTGATACAGTCATGACAGAGGGGACACGGTGGACTTAAGTGACAAGACAGAGTTTCTAGGGCTTGTCAGTGGCTGCAGAGACCCTCCTCCCAGGCCCTGGAGGTGCTGAAAAGGACATAGGCAAGATGCAGGCAGGTGCAGCCTTCCAACTGTCCCTTAGGTAGGGGGTAGCTGCACGGGGTGGGGGGTGACCTGCGTTGGACATGACAGCTGGGTTTCGGGTCCATTCCCCAAATCCTGTAACACTGAGCCTCCTGCGACTCCCACCATAGCTCACACATCCCTTACTGTGGCATGGACTACACCATCGATGCCAGACCTCCCCCAGCTGGAGGTCAGGACATGGCTCTCGTCTGCCTATGTCCAGTGTTAAGCACGTCCTGGTTGGTCACCACTTGGCTACTCAACTGAATCCAACCTCGTCAACTCATGTGCCATCCTTCCTATAGGAAAATGTTTCCCAGTTCCATATAATCAAGCTACGAATAAATTTCATACCTCAAATACTTTTGATGAGTAGGTATAGGAAAAATTAAAAAAAAAGAGATGGGCTGAAAGAAGAATTCTGGAACACAGCGCCTGTCAACTGGAAAGTGCCAGCATCAGGAAGGAGCAGGATCATTTGTAGGATACCTTGTCAAAAACAAATGATTTCTACCAAGAATTGGGGGGAGAAGAGAGGAGATTTTCTCTGTGTGAACATTTCTGTCAGTCATATTATGCTCCTTTAAAATCTTTCACCAAGGGGTTTTAAAATGACACATATGAAAATGCTCATCATCTTTAATCATCAGAGAAATACAAACCAAAACCACTCTGAGATACCATCTAAC
>CAUYON010084472.1:0-40577 GCA_963573935.1 Arctocebus calabarensis | reverse complement strand
CCCTTTCCCAGCCTGTTTGGACACAGTACCCCACCTACACCAAGTAGAGATGGAAGACAAAAATGCAATAAATCAAATCAAAACAAGCAAACAAAAAATTTACAGGATAAGATTGGGAAAAAAACAATCACTATGGGTAGAAATAGCAGCAAAATTGAAGTCTTATTGTTGAAAAAGGAAACAATGAAAAATTATATTTAAACTAGAAAAATGAAGCAATAAAAAATAGAAAAGTAAAATCTTTAAGGAAAATGTTGAAATTAAAAATAAAACAACAACGAAAACAAACAAACAGCAACAACAAAAAACCACAAAACAAAACAAAACCAAGAAACAAAGCAGTATATATATCTTGCTGATATTGTCTGGGCAAGAGGTGATCTTCAAGGGTATGATATGTTAATCGCAATGTTGATACAGCTGAACAAAATGGAGACCAGAGGCCTGTAATGATTTCTCAAACCCTGCCGGGTGGAGAGCTTAAATCCTCCTCAACCTTTTTAGAAGGCTCTTTAAATCGCAAATTTGGGCTAAGCAGAAGCTTTCCCAGGAAAGTGCTTGTGGCTGGGATCACTCCTTAAGTGGCTATTCACTTACCCAGTGTGCTGAAAGTGGTCTCATCCAATGCCCCGAGGGCTAAGGCTGCAAGGCGTCTTGGTCCCCGCCTTTAGGCTGCTCAGTCAGTAGATTACTCCCGCAGGATGGTTGTTCTGCGACCCTGAGGGTGGAGCTTGCCACGGCAGTTCTCCTACGATGGCTCCACACAACCCACAACCAAACACTGGTAACTCTTTCTGGCTCGGTGGCTCAGTCTGTAGCCCCAGAGAACACTAAAATACCTCCGCACTCTTGCCCCAGTTCTCTCAATGCAGTTCAACCGAGTGCCAAGTCCAATAGAAACCCAAACAGCTCACAGGTAAGGCCTTTCCAGTTTGCAATCTCACTGGTGCTGTAGTCACAGCTGCCGGCCAGATTAGACCGAACGAACACACGCAACCACTTGCCAGATCTCCACTGCTTTTGCCTTCCTCAGGGGGTCCAGAAGTCTCGTGCTGTCTCCCTGTATCCCCAAAGGAATGTTTCTGGGCAGATCTCACCAGCCAGAGATGTCTGAAGTCTTCTCTCCCCAGTCTCACCGAGCCCAGTTGCAAGGAAGCTGTTACTCGGCCACCATCTTGGCTCCTCTTCCTGAAGTGATTAATTCTATTTAAGGATAAATATCAATTGTGACTGAATGTGTAATATTGATCTGCAGGTGTTGATCTCTTACTTTATGTTTGAAAGTTTCTACATAGTGCTTAAGAATTTAGTTGTCAGGTTGAGTATTTGAGATGGCAATCTATTATAAATAAGTCTTTGAATTTGAAAATTTATGGCAGCAATTTTAAGATTATAAAAGTAAACTGCACAGGGCGTAAAAGACGGGTCTTTGGTGATCTCAGGCATTTCTCTCTTTGCATTATAAACACTGTGTAGACAAGTCTATATGCAAACATATCAAAGAAAACAAAAAAAGGATCATACTTTTCCATCTACTGGTCATCAGTGTTTATGTTTTGATACATTCCTTTCTGGTCTTTTTTCCTATGAATTTTTTTGGTTACACAATTAGGATATCTTACTCATTTGGCAAATATATATTGAATTCTTAGTATGTGTCAGGCACTGTAATAAGGATACAATAATAGCTGTGATTGGCATTAACCTACCACTCTATAGGGAGAAACTGGGCACTAAACAGTTCATCTGTATTCAGCATATTAAGGGATTTGATTGTGGAGGCCCAGGGTGCGGTGGGGCACTGAATATCATTATGATCACACATGCTTCATATCCTTGAAAAAGTAAATTTGGGATCTGTTGTGTCCTGAATGATAGTTTAGAAACTTCTTTCCTTTTATTATGACTTCTTTGTTATTGCACTTTTCTGTATTCTTGTACTGTGTGTATCTCCCTACTCTGCTCCACTCTCATCCCATTGCTGAAAGAGAGACTTTCTTCTTTCACTTCATTCCCCCTTCTCCAAGGAGCCAGTAAGATTCTCTATCTTATAATTGGAACTAGTTCACCTTCACCAATTGGTAGGGATGGTTTCCATTTGCAACATCAGTATCACTGTTACCAATATCATTAGAGCTTCTAGGCCTGGTGGTAGTAAATGTCTTATAATCTCTTTGTCTTGAGAAACAAGAACAGTTTGAAAGAGTTAGGTGGGTTTTTACTGAGAAACATGATTTGGTATTTGTATTAGTTTATCTATTGCTGTATAATAAATTTCCTCAAAACTTACCAGCTTTAAACAATAATTATTTATTATCTCATGGTTTGTATGAATCAGGAATCTGGTGAACCGCTTAGCTGGGTCCTCTGACTCAGGATCTCTTACAAGTTGTAATGAATGTGCCCAGAGGAGCTACAGTCTCATCTGATGGCACAACTGAGAAGCATCTGCTTCCAAGCTTGTCCGTGAGGTTGTTGGCAGGATTCAGTTCTTCATGGGCTATCGCTCAGCTGGCCTCAGATCTTCATGGTCTCTTGCCTAGAGATCTTTCTCATTTCCTTGCCACTTGGTCCTCTCCACTAGGCAATTTACAACATGGCAGTTGACTTCTCTTAGAGTGAATGAATAAGCCAGAGCAAGAAGGAGAAAGAGTATAGCCAGCAAGGCAGATATTACAGGTTTTTTTTTAAAAAAATTTCACATTATTATGAGGGTACAAGTGATTAGGTTATAATGTTTGCATTTGTTAGATTAGGTCCCTTTTGTAGTTGTGTCCCACACCTAAGAGGTGTGCTATATATATCCCCTTACATTGTGCCCATTAGGTGGGAGCATACCAATCTTCCCCACTCCTCTCCCCTACAACTTGAATTAAATTGAGTTTTTCTTTTTTGTGGGTGTGTATTAGTTCATCTACTGGAAAAGTCACAGTTTTTGATAGCCTCCTATATTCTATTCAATAGAAGCAAATCAGTAGATCCAGCCCACCCTCAAAGGCAGGGAATTACATGGGGGTGTGCATACCAGGAGGTGAGATCCTTGGGAACCATCTTAAGTAGCTGCCTAACATAGCATCCTTAATAGTTCTCTCCAACTTAGTATTCCTATAAGATTAAGTATTTCATCATTTCCCCTACTTTTATTGTCATCATTGGATTGCTTTTTGTCAATAGCCTGTAAACCTAGCAAAGGCAGGAACCTCGTCTGTGTTGTTCACTCCTGCGTTCTAAGGCCTAGATTTGTAGCACAGAGTGCTAGTCAGCATATATATGTTGAAGGAGTGAATGAGGCCAAAGGTTTAAACTTTCTCTTCTATGTTCACTAGAAGAGAAAACTTTTCCTCCTGCTGGTCTCCTGGACAGCTTTGTTTGCTTGCCCCCTCAACTGAGTACCCTTAACTTTAGATCCTATTCTTTTCTCTCTTTTTACTTGTCAGAGCTAATGTTTGGGGTGCCTCTTTGGCTCTAGAGTTCACTGTCCCAGATCACTGTATCCAGTTTCCCTCAGGCTCTTCCTCCCTTTCCTGCCCCTTACCTCCATCTAGCTTTGGCTCCAAGGGCCTGGCCTCCTCATTCCAAGAAGAGAAAATTGGAGTCTTTTTCCCAGAGGGAAAGATTTAGGCAGAAAGTACTATGTAAATCTCCCTCATGACCTGGCAGCCTTAGGAGCATCCTGGGTGCCCTCCTTTGGAACAGGTACCAAGAAAGAATGTGTAAGAATGGCTGTTGTCATCCAGTCCCCATAAATGTAAAATACGAAGGTGACTTTCCTGGATGGCTGAATAGCCATTCAATTAGATTTTGGGAGATTTCAGTCCCCCATGTAGTGGTAAATATTGTTGGATTTAGACCAGCATCATTAACTATTAAATATGTTAAAAGACTAAAATAAGTAGAGCTGGTTATTTTTAAAAGAAATGTAGAAATAGGATCTTTCCTTATTATGTTGGTGGTTGTGACCTTTGCTTTCTTCATGTCCCCTATTTCTTATTCTTCATACTGAGTTTCTTGGTTGATTTTTACTCTTCTCTCCCACCTCCTGTCCTCCCATAGAAGCCTTTATAGGAAGACATGTAATAGTGGGTACTAATAACAGGGGCTGTGATTTCAGACATCTTTAGTTCTGCCATTTACTGGTTCCATAATCTTGCAAGTTACTTACCTTCTCTAAGCTTCAGTTTCCTCATCTATAAAGTGGAGATAATGATGGGACCTACTTTACAGTTGAGAGAAGGAATAAATGAAAAGATATACTCAAAGCACTTCACATATGGCCTGGAATAGAGTAAGCACTTAAGTGTTATCTGTGGAAATGAATACTAGATGACATCTCTGTATGGTGTGAACTTGACTGAGGATGCAATTAGAGAAAGTTGGAGGGCGACTCTGCTTTAGTCCAGGGGTAAGCAAACTAGGACTTGAAGGCCAAGTTAGTCCCACCTCCTGTTCTTGTACAGCACATGAGCAAGAATGTACAAATTTTACATTTTTCAATGTTGAAAAAAATTCAAAAGAATAGTACTTCAGAGCACATGAAAATCACACAAAATACAAATGTCCATGTCCATACATAAAGCTTCTAATATAAATTAAAAGCACATGAATAAGTAACATTTAAGAATAAAAATAGTATTAAAAATAAAGTTTATACAATAGCCACACTCATTCATTTCATTGTCTCTGGCTGCATTAATGCTGTAATGTCAGGGTTGAATAGCTGCAACCCTGGATGGGGTTTCCTTGGATGGGAAAGATATTTAGTATTTGGTCTTTGCAGAAAAATTTGCTGACTTGCTTTAGAAGTTTAAACCAATGTACTGCTGTCTGTTTCCAACTTAAAATGAGGAGGGGTGGGGATAGTGAGATGGAGAAGTCAAAAAGTTCTCCAACTAATTCCTTGTTGAGCCTTAGGTATGCTGTTGTCATATGGTAATGTCCCGGATTATTCATGTCTTTACATTCACATTTAGGAAGTAGCACATTCTAAGGCTGAATACACTAAAATGACATTCAAATACCTTCCTCTTTTTAGTTTATAGAAATTGATTATTATAAAGGTAGCAAATTATAAAACTTGCTTTGTCTGAAATACAAATACTAGTGTGATTTCTAGATATTTTTTGTTAATATTGGCCTGGATTTTATGTGATTAATTCTATGGGATCATTATGATTAAAATATATTAGTTAAATTACCATTAATATTAGGCTGTAAAATGCTGATGAAATGCTGCCTTGGTTCATAAAACTGAGTATTATATAAAATTACTTTAGTGATTATCTCAAATAATTTTGAGGACAATTGCTGATGCAAAATTAATTTAAAATGACAGTAAATCGAAACATTAAAAAGATTTTATATTCTGTATTTGTCAAAGGACAATGCAAGTATCTAATTAGAATTGACATAGTATTAACAGCTGATTTGATATAAATCAGAATTTAATTTTCACTTGCTAAATAATGATGAATTATTGTATATATTTTATATTTATTATTCTTCAGATTCAATTATCTTGCTTGAGTGGCTAACATGTGTGATTAGTCAAACATGGGTTATATGTAGCACTATGAATTAGAGGTTAATAGCTCAAAGTATGAATTCTAACAGATTAGAGCTGGGATTTAGCCTCTGTACTGCTGTGTGACTTTCCTCTGATTTTCTTTGCTTTTATTTCCTTGTCTGTAAAATGGGTTCATTAATAGAACCTGCATCAGCAGGCTGTTGTGAGAATGAAATGAGGAAAAAACACACGTAAAATATTTGGCATTTGTGCCTGGAATATAGTGAGAGCTTACTGAATGTTAGATGATGTATCACTATGATGATAATTAGCCTTAGCAATATTATTTAAAGCTGTTAATGTTCATCAATGGGAATGTGAGAATATTATGGGTTCCACCTGTTCGGAGCCACACTGTGGCTTTTATTTATTTTTTTAAATTGTATTTTATTTATTTTTATTCAAATTAATATGACAGTACAATTTTTGGGTTACATTGTTCCCCCTTCCAGGGTAAAGTTCCATTTGTAGAAGAGCCCCTCACCTAGGAGGCATGTTATTTACCCTCCCAATGTGCCCATTAGGTGAGATCCCGTCCTGTGCCCTCCCTCCTGCCATGCAATGCTGAGGCTTTTACACGTCTCAGAATTTGACAGCCTGGAACACATTCTAGCCACAGAACTCTTCGGCTCATTTCCCTGGGGTGCATTCTTACCCATCAAGGGCATCATATTCATGTGCCTCTTATTTTGGGCATCTTGTTGAAGTCCCTCGCACAGGCCCACAGAAATTCCTCCCCAGGGCAGAGGCTAGCACATAGCATAAGTGATCGAAGGGCTGACTGGCCTGGAGGCCCCTAGTGCTTTCCCAGCTTTCTCAAGTCATGGCATATACAGAAAATGATAATGTTTGCACAGCAATCTGGGATGAGCAGATGAAGCTGCCTATGGCTAGAGGTACCTGGCTAGGATGATAGCATGAGAATCAGCAACTTCCCAGCATACTAGTAATCCTTTTGTGGCTGGGCCTGAGCACAGGGTTGGGAAGCTAGAGGACTGAGTAGAGCCTGGGTGCAGTGGGGGGATGACAGGCCAGCCAAGGTTTGCCTACCTGGTAAGGAATGGTTATAGCTGAGCCTGAACCCTTGGCAGTTGGGGTGGAGAAGTGGGGTGCAACGGCGCTACCTTACTGAAGAGCTGCCCTTTTTACATTGCTGTTGGGCTTTCTAGTGTCTTGAACATGGCCCTGATGATTTGACGTGTGTATATGTGCACATTTGTGGTTATGTGCAGTATGCAGATACATGAAGATTACCCAAATGAGAAAAGAGGTTATTTCTTCAGAGCTTGCTACAGTGAGAGAGGCAGCAGCCACCATTACTTGTGTTTGATTGAGATTCTCAGAGGCAGGTAGTAAAGTGGGGAAGGTTTACAGTAAAAAAAGGGAAGCCTTCAGGTATATATGCTTTGATTAGAGGTTGCTGGCATGAGGAAGCTACAGAAGAGCTAACTGGTAATGAAAGCATCTCTTGTGAGTGGGTTGGAGAGAATATCTGGCTTCCTCTGATTATCCCTGAGTTGGAAGTAGGGCACAACATTGAGAAGCTAACCAAATCCTTACCTATGCAGCTGCTTGCGACATGGATTTTAGGTCAGTGTTCTATTGTATCTGGTCTGGCCACATTCTTTTGTATATGTAGTCTCTTAGTCTTCTTTTCTTTATTTTATGACTTGTGAGTAGCTGACCATTTCAGGAAAAGCTATAAAACAGAACTTTACCTCTCACAGATTATCAAGCAGTCCACATAGTCAACTGTATATCATGATCTTCTTGACATTTTTTATTTTCATATTATCATGGCAGCCATTTAATAAAAGAATGGGCAGGAACATGTAACACTCTGGATAGAATATAGTGACTAACATCATGACCACTGTGGCAAAGATAAGAACCACTAATAGTCTCTATAAGTTGCTTCAGAACTTGCTTAATCAAGCCCAAGGGAACAAATTCCATAGTTCATGAGGATCAACCTTAGAGAGCCAAGTGACTTTTTCATTAAGACAATACTTAATCTGGCTCGGCACCTGTGGCTGAATGGGCTAAGGCGCCAGCCACGTACACCCGAGCTGGCGGGTTTGAATCCAGCCCAGGATGGCCAAACAACAATGATGGCTGCGACCAAAAAAAAAGAAAAAAAAAAAAAAGACAATACTTAATCTATTCTACCTTTCCAGCTTCCTTGATTCAAGTACAGCAAGCAGTATTGGTAATGGCACAGATGCCACCATGAAATCTAGAGCCATGCAAGTGTCCATCACTCCTTATGCCAACCAGTTTACACTGAACTGTATTTCCATTAGGGAAGAAGTGGTATCATTAACTTTGGCCAGAGTTAGCATAGGTTTCTTACAGATGTTTTTATTTGTACAATTCCCAGCATTGGGAACACTGCTCTGATTGTTTGCATAAAAAGTGAGTCAGTAATTTCCCTAGGTAGAGTGCCTGAATAATTAAAAGTGGCCTCATTTTGGTGCTCACACAGCCTTGGTGATTTATAGAGTGAGTCTGTGTGCATGGACAAGCCTTGGAATATTATTCCTAAAGTGCATTAGGTATTAGTCTGAGATAAGCAGTATCAGACACAAAAGAAGTAGTATCCAGTAGGTACCTGTGGAGATACAAACAGTTATTAATGATAAAA
The DNA here is from genome assembly GCA_963573935.1 of Arctocebus calabarensis. Taxonomy (NCBI): domain Eukaryota; kingdom Metazoa; phylum Chordata; class Mammalia; order Primates; family Lorisidae; genus Arctocebus; species Arctocebus calabarensis. Next base: position 32,370 of record CAUYON010084472.1, on the reverse strand, counting down.
GGTTGGAGCCAAAGCATCACATTGCTGGGTGACATGATTGAATTGCTAAGAGTCTTCCTCCAGGTGGTGAGTATTTGGACCATCACTCTGGGAAATTAGTCGAATTCAAGTGTGGAACCAGAGTCTGAACAACAGATTGTAATAATTCGTTCTTTTTTTCTGGCAGAGAGGGACACCATCAAAGTCACAGTCTGATTTGTTGTTTAAGGTCATTTGTTCATATGGGTGTAAGTGGAAATGCCATTGACTGTATTTCCCTATGTCTTATTTCATGAGGCTGGACTTGTGTGGGGGATTTCATCATGGGTATCCAGTGGTGGGTGGCTTGTCCAGCAGTCAGCAAGATTTATGGCTGTGGTTAGGGATAATCTAAGAATGAGTATTTTCTGAACTAACAACTATAATGAAGAGGCAAGAACAGAGAAGAAAGGTCACTGAGGGTGGAAAACCACCAGGAGTCTATAGAAAATTAAAATGGTTATAATGAGGCAGATGGAAAACAAAAGAAGAATTAGACGGGGGTCTTGGTCCAATGCCTAGTATTGAAGCTGTCTCCTATTCAAGGTCATCAACAATCTACTTCTGCAAATTGAGTACTTGTAGAGGATCTCTGAGAATCCTCAGTTTGAATTCCTGTTTGGAAAAACCTTCCAGTTCTGTGTAATTCTGCATTGCTTCTCTGTCTGTGAACCCGGGAATTGACTCCTTGAAGTTTCACTACTGTATTCATGCTTACAGTACTTGATAGGGTCTCTTCCAGAAAGGTTCAAGAACAGTTTTGTTTCTGATTTTTTTTCCAAAAGACAAATCTCTTGATTGAAGATCATGAGAGGCTATGTAGGATGATGTTATGGGAAAGGGGCCTTAACCTGTTGGTAATAGGCTGGGTATAGTTCTTGAGTCTCTTGTAGCATTTTGCCATGTCTGTGTGCAGCAGGATAGAATCTAGTACTTGAGGTAGAACACATGGACCTTCCACTAATACATTCATGAGAGGATAGCCAATCTGCTCCTCAAGAAGTGGACTGCATGGCCATAGGGCCAGTGAGAGTACCTATGGCCAAGATAAAAGAATTGTGGTTGGGTCAACATCATTAGCTCTTGAATGCTTTTGAGAGTTATCTCATCTAGCCTGAAAATATCCTGCAGTTTCATCTTTCTTTGTTTGCATGATTGTATTATAGTTCAGTTTATTTTTATTGAAAATATTTTAGGTATGACATTTAGAAGAAGAATTTGTCCTACTTTTTGGACTTTTTTTGTTTTCTTAAGTAATGGGGTCTTGCTATTTGCCAAGGCTGGACTCAAACTCTTGGGCTGAAGTGATCCTCCTGATTTTTTTTAAACTCTCATGTTTATTCTGGAAAGAGAAATTCTGTAGATATTTTTCTGGGATGGTCCAATTAGCTTTTGCTATTTAAGATTTAAATTCTAACTAATGTGTACAAGTTAATAAAGTCTGGTAATTCTGGGTCAAATGCACTAAAAAGAGTTCTACATTTTTCTATAAATAGTTGCTGGTCTTGTCTGGATTTTGGAAATCCTCAATTATAGTTTTTCATTCAGCCTGGGTCCAAGGTTTAAATTTCACAGGTCTGAATACCACTCATGGGTGGCTCAGAGGTGGGATAGAACTTTAAATGCATCTTGAAGTCTTAGGGGAGTTATTGGGAAAAGATAGTGGGTTTGAAAAAAGGGTAGAGGAGTTGACGGATGCAAAAGGGGAGAGGTCAGGAGGGTAATGGGGCAGGGATAGCTGGATGTTTCCTACATCCAGCAACTACAGGACAAAGAGGAGGAGAATTTACTGGGGAAATGAATCTAGTTTATGTTGCTTAAGATTATCAAATTATTCATTAACTTTGGCTAAATAATCCTTTAGTAAAGTATTTTTGAATCAAAATTTTGTTTGGGATGAAACTAGAGACCATTATCCCAAGTGAAATATTTCAGAAATAGAAAAACAAACAACTGTGTTCTTTCTAGTAATTGGGAGCTAAACGATGGGCATTCACCAGCACAGTGAGATGTAAAAAGACATGAGAAACCAAGAAGGGGTTGGAGTAAAAACTTACCTGGCTGGTGTGAACCCAATTTTGGTGATGGGCACACTAAAAGTCCTGATTTAAGCATTATACAAGGTATCCATGTAAGAAAACATTTGAACTCCCTTAATTAAAAAAATAAATAAATAAAATAAAAGTACTTTCATTTGGAGGCTTCTGAATGCTAATAAAAAGGGCTGCCCATTGGGCCTGAGAAATCTTATTCTTTTGTTTCCTCCTAAGGATCTTTCAAATGAACAATTTTTTTTTAAGTCACATGTTCACTAGAGGCTCAGGATATGGGAATTTGGAAGCTCCAGTTCTCAAACTTGAGTAAACATTAGAGTCCTCCTTGGTATTTGTAAAAAGGCAGATGCCCTGGCTCCAGCCCCCAGGTCCTGCCTCAGTGGATCTTAGACTAGGCCAAGGAATATGTATTTTAAACCTGTGTCCTGGTTGATTCTTACACAGATGGTTTCCAGACTTTATTTTGAGAAATACTGTTCTAAAGATTGGAAGACTGATTTGTACTTTTGCCCAATTTGATTTTTTAAGTCACATTGATAGATTAAATACTTTTCTATTTAAAGTGATGCAAAAGTCACTTGGGAAGCCATGCCTTTTTCAGCAAAAGAAAATTAGCATTTGGAGACTTATTTTGGTCACAGGTAGAAACACTTGGTGTTGCTATGTTGCTGCCTACACTTTTGCTTCTCACTGTATAAATTCTCTTTTTCCCTAATTCAGTCATGTATACCTTATTTGTACCTAGTAGAATTTCAAGATACTTTGGATAAAGATTCTGAATTATTTTACTCTTTCCTACCATTTGGTGCCACAGGTAGCAGTCATAAGTACTTGATTAATTGATTTGAAAACAAGGATTTACATTCTAATATTGAAATATTATATATTTACTTTCTATGCTGTGCATGGATTGTTCAAATTGAAATTCTGAAAATCTATTTTAATTTTTAAATTATGGTCATTTTGATTCATTAGGAGTTTATTCCCAGGGTTTGATTTATACATTTAGTCTGTTTCTCATTGTATTCCATTCCATTTTGCTCCATTGTTTCTCTATTCCTTAATGTATCGCCATCTACAGATTCACTTTTTATTTACCTCTGAATCATGAAAGTATCAAGAAGAAATAATGTTCATGATGCTGCCATATAGTCTGATTACTATTTGTTTCTGCATGTGACTGTAATAAAAACCACTGCGACCACTGTTCATCTCTCCATGTGAGGAGCCACACCCTCAATTAGGTCAGTCTGCCCATTGCTGGGCTGATTTTTGAGACGTCTGGAAAGCTAAAACTCAAAAACCTTAAGTTATAATGTAACCAAGGAAGAGTCCCCTTCCAGCTATTAGACAGAACTGGAGCAAGGTCCCCCCTCTGCTCCAACAAGACAAGCATTGCGATGGGAGGAGGGTGACATCTGCCAGGAACAGTGCCTGTCACTTCCTTGCAGATGTGAATAGCTAACTGTCCCTTCTGAATAGGCTTGTGTGTAATTTTGCATTTTCATATGAGAATAAATAATTTGAGGAGTGCTAGATATACCCACCAAACAGGAGTGGGCTCTGAGAGTGGAGCTGGAAGGGGCCATCTGTCCGCCACCAAAATTAGCAGTGCAGAGTATGGCTGTTTACCTCCTATTTCTTTCCCCCTCTTTCATTCTTCAAGAGGAGGTCAAGCCCACTGTTGGGAGGAGGAGTTGGTTTACCTGAGGACGTGGGCACTGGATCCTGGGATAGCATCGTGGAATGGAAGGTGTGAGAAGCCCTGTTTCCACCACCTCCCTCTCTCTCCTACCAATGTGCTGTGTGAGGCTGGGGGTGGGGTATCTTTCTTATTTTGGCCTGTTTTCCTTATCCATGAAATAGGAAGTTGAACAAGTCTAACACTTAAAATTCCTCCTTGATTTCTGGTGAGATTGTCTGTGGACTGACCTACTCACCTTCCCTCCCTCCCTTCCTTTCCTTCCCTCCCTTCCTTCTCTCCCTCCCTTTCTCTGGTTTGTTCAACCAGCACCCTTCCTTCCATTTAGCAGGAGATACAGTGTTAAGCCTTTACCTTGTCTTATTGGGGACTTTCCTGAATCCTCCAGACAGAGAGTTGACTGGCCTTTAAAGCTGTGTCTGCATCAATGGGAAGACATCACCTTCCTTTCTGTGGAAGTGGTATGTGTAATGAAAACAGAGTTTGGGGGAGAACATTTGATTCCTGAGCATGAGTCATGATTTGCAACCAGCACCATGGAAGCAGAACTGAGGATAACAGGGAAGTCGTACTGTCATTGCAGTGTTCCCCATTCTATTAACTGCTCAATGGTGTGGCCTCTAATCTGTATAACCACTGTACAATGCATATATTCTTATTCCCATTTCACAGATCAGGAAGCCAAGAGTTTTACAAAGTAACCGGTACCCCCTCATTTATATATGATTTATGATGCTTCTTCCAGGGGAAAATGCAGAGAACCTCTCTGTGGGCATGATTCCTATCCTTACAACAGTCTGCACCCTTCCTGTTCTTTAGGTCAGCGTGGCTGCCATCATCCAAGCTGACTTGGTGCCCATATATCCCTTAGTGTCCTTGTGTATGTTCCATGGCCCAGTGGCCTTACGTCTAAACCAGACTTATAGTGTTTGTTTTGCTTTGGAGTGACTTTCAACTTCCTTTTCCTTTCAGTTAAGTTCCCCTTAAAACACCGAATATTGAATCTTGGTATTTTACCTTTTATTTTCTCTTGATCTGTGTTGGAGAGTGTGTGTAAATATCTATCATTTTCATTTTAAATACTTTTTCTCCCTTTTTCCAAACCAAATATGCTTTTGGCTTCCTCTGTTTTCACTTACTAAATATTGAGGGTCCTAAATTACTATTTCTCTATTTTTTATGGGCTGTTTTCCTTCAGTGGACCTCTTTTAAGCAGATATTATCTTTTCTCCCTGTATTTCATGTCAGCCTTTGAGGTCCTTGCCTCCCAGGATATCCCCACCCATGAACGTGCCTTCAGTTCACCTCATTGTCCTCATTCTTCATCTTCTCTAGTGTGTTCTGCTGCAGCAGCTGCCTCGCTCGTCGTTTTCTGCCTGCAGCTGGTCTATAGAATCTACTCCACGCTCCACAGCATGACTGATGAAATTTGCACAGTCAGCGCCTGGCCTTTCTCTCCAGTCTGGTTCCATTTCTCTCACAGCTCAGGCACATACTCCCGTCTTACTTTCTTTAACATGCAAAGATCTTTCCTAACTCTGTGCTTCTGTTTGCATGGTTACCCTAAGTTGGGTTGCTTATTTCCCTCTTTTCTGGCTGGCAAACTCTTACTCACCCTTTAATACCCAACTCTCACATTGCCTCTCTGTGAATCTTTCTCCACTCCCTTTTCCTCGGCGCTCCCCATAACATGATGCGTTTGGCCCCAGAGAGCTTGTTTTCACATTATCATCACTACTTGCTTCTGACTTTCCTTCCCATTAGCCTTTATGGGCCTGGAGGGCAAGAGCCAACCTTAGTTTTTGTGTATAGGACTAGAGAAGTGACAGGGACTTTTAGGAGAACGTGTGTTACCTACCAGTGAGGGTAAGTGTTCAAATCCTGATTTATCATTTACTGGCTGCTATGGTTTGGATATTTGGTCCCTCCAAATCTCATGCTGAAATTTGATCCCCAGTGGTGGAGAAGGAGTCTGTGTGGCTCATGGGAGCAGATCCCTCATGAATGGCTTGGTGCCAACCTTGTGGTAATGAGTCCTTGCTTTATTATTTCCCAAGAGAGCTGGTTGTTTTAAAGAGTCTGGCACCTTCTTCTCTCTCCTTTGCTTCCTCTCTCACCATGTGATTCGTACATGCCAGCTCTTCTGCCTCCGGCCATGAATGGAAACTTCCTGCTTCTTGTACAGCCTGCAGAACTGTGAGCCAAAGAAACCTCTTTTATGAGTTGCCCAACCTTAGGTATTCCTTTATAGCAACGCAAACAGACTAAGACACTGGTTATATGGTCTTGGGCAAGTTACTTTGTAAAATTCTTGGTTTCCTGATCTGTGAAATGGGAGTAAGAATGTATGTATTGTATAGTGGTTATACAGATTAGAGGCTACACCATTGAGCAGTTAATAGAATGTTCATTGTATAGCATCTCAGTGTTTGTCATATGAATGATAGTCAGATCAAATGGTGCTTTTTTATTACTTTCTCTGAAATGCTATTCTCCTAAGTCTGTCTTTTTCATTTTTTGCTTTTTTTTCCTGATCTCATTTCTCAGCTGTATATTCTTGGCATGGGTAAGCAGGTTGATCTGTGGGAGGGTGATGAGAAGTGGAGAAAAGAAAAAGGAAATTGAGAAAATGCCTTCATTTGGACAGCAGTGATCCAATTTTAACTTGACAGTTGTTCCGTGATAGACTCCCCAGTCTGGTTAGATGCATGAGACACAATGATAATGTGGTGGAGTTTTTAGCAAATATGCCAAATTTTGCACATGTGCACACCTTTGCAAATTCATGAACATGTGCACACATGTTAAAATGAATTTCTACCACCTGAGTTAGTGTCACCTTAGACCATCCAACCTACCCAATAATTTTATTGCTCAGCAATTTTATTTCTTGGTACTCTCTTTCAGCTCTTCTTTTAGAACTGAATATTCTTCAGTATCTCTTCAATGATAAAATAATAAGTCAACATTGGTAATAACACTAATAATAATCTACAGATACTGAATCCTTATAAGGAGTCATGTGGTATATTAAATACTTTACACTTATTATCCTATTTCTTCCTCACAAGTTCATGCGGCACGCACCATCATCATGTATTACAGGTGAAGATACCATGGTTTGGAGAGCTTAGAGATTTGCCCGCATAGATGTGAACCAAGGAGTCTGGATTTAGCCACCAGCCTGAGTGTGCACCTACTGCACATTTTTGGATATAATCATTTTTTTGAAACCAAGACATATGTGGTCATTTATGTTACGTATGTAAACTACATTGACGCGGCTTTTGATCAATTAATTATTTCTTAAACTTGACTATGGACCTTGAAAGAAGAATCTAGTAAGACCACTACTTTAGATAATTCCAATATAATTGTGTTACACAGCCTTTTTTACTTCATGCTAGTAACTATTGAAAGTTTAAAAGAATGTGTATGGAAAGTAAAACAACAAACACTATCATAGTTATACCATTTCATGTGTTTTTAAAAATAAAATGCCTAACAGGAGAAAGAGGAGGATGGGGACTACAGTTTATGTCATTTGCTTTAGAAGTACTCTTTTAATCAAGAAACTGTGCCTATCATTTTTGTTCTCCTGTTCTAGATGAGGAACTGGAGGATTAGTGAGGTTGCAATTTACTCCCAACAGTAAACTAAGTTCTTAAACTCCTGTATACTCCAACAGGCAACATATCAACTATGGAGAGAGCAAGGATTTATTCCTTTGTTATCAGGACACATACACATTTTCCTCTTTTCTCTGTTCTGCCAGCATGGGGCTTGTCTTTATCCATTGTTTGCAAAATTAGGTCAGAAGGAGTCTGTTGAGGAGGGGAATGTTATAGGGTGGTTTTATATGACAGGTCAAACCTGCTTCAGATAGAATCAGGCACATCTGAAGCGGAGACTGCACGTGAAGGAGCTCTGGGAAGTGATTTCCTTGATGCTTTATTTAGATATTAAAAAAAATAATGTTAGGGGATGGGATGTCATTGATCCCTCAGATTATTCAGTGCAGAGAATTTAATGGCTCATTAAAGTTTAACAATGGAATATGAAATCAGGCCTTCTGAAATGACCCTTGATCTTCAGTGAGCTGAAATATGCTTTTCTGTCTGATTAATGCAGTGAGAGGAAGCCTGTGCAGGGCTGCCTGTCAGCCTGCAAGACCTATGTCAGAAGCCAGGGGCTGTCATGACCCCATAAATCTCTCCTGTGGACACACGTGAGAGCAGAGCAGCCAGGAGATCAGGACTCCATCCTGGGTGCTCAGACTACAGAGTGCATGTTCCAGCAACCTGGTGCCTGTGGGCTGTGGAGGTGGACAGTGCAGCTCTTACTTCAGGCCTCCCGGGGCCACACCCAGTCCATACCCCGTCACTTTTGGAGTCACCTTGTGAAGTTCCTTCACATCTGGAAGCACATCTGCTCACAGGAGATCAGTACTGGCCTCTGCCTTGCGGGAGGGCCTCTGCCTTGTGAGGTCTTTGGGAAACAGAGTTTGGCTTCTACTGAGTCCCCAGTAAAGGTTACTGTTACTGTTAAAGGGCTGTTTGCACTGGGGTGGGAGAAGCATTGCCAAGGGGCTTTAGAGCTGCTGACTTTATGTAAGGGGATTTTTTCATTCAGAAACATGGATTTTTCATTTTTAAATGTATACACAACATGGCTACTTTCACACTATAAGGGCGACAGAGTTGAGAGGCTGTGACAGAGTGTGAGGCCTGCAGAACATATCTGCCATCTGCTCATTTAGAGAAGAATTTGCTGATCCCTGATTTCATGCCCAAACTCTAGTGTCAGACAGATGTGGGTCTGCATTCCAATCTTACCATTTACTATGTGCAGCTGTGTGATCTGGGCAAGTTACTTTTCCTCTTAGAGTCTTGGTTTTCTCATCAGTAAAGTGGGCTAATGACATTTACTCAGCATGGGAAAACTAAATCAGGTTGGTTATATAAAATGTTGAGCATGGTGCCTGGAATATCATCTGAGCTCCACAAACTGCTGCCCTGATGTCCGGTTTTCAGAGAAGAACATGAGACTGTTGGCTGGAGTTGGTCAAAGGTGGGTTCTTGGAGAAGGCAGAGCTTTACTGGGGTCCCTGAGTTGTGGAGAATGTGTAGAATCTGGGTAAGGAGACACCGGTGAAGGGAGGGGAGCCAGAGTAAAGGCCCCGCGGTGAGAGGAAAGGCTGAGCCCGTGCAGGAGGAGTGGCATAAAGACTGAGTAGATCCTGGGAGTTGGTGTTCCGAAGGAGTGGCCACTTTCCCCCAAACCCTGGGACACACCCACAGTGCTGTTTTCTGATACTGCTTGGCATGTGCTCAGGGAGCTCAAAGAAATGTTCACCTTAGCTTAGGAAAATTATTCAAGAAGTGAGATCTGTTGTTTCAAACAGAAACTTCCAGTGAATTCTAAATTTGTTTGATAGGTGGATAGGTCCAGCTCTCCTAGGGAAAAGGGGTGAGAGTTCCCAGTTCCCTTCTCAGGGCTGCCCAATTTCATCCTGCCCCTCCCCAGTGATGGCTCTCACCTGGGGAGGAGGGACCTCCCTACCAATCTCCCACTCAGGACTTAGGTGGCCAACTGCAAAAGGATGCAGAGGACTCTCCACTCAGGACTTAGGTGGCCATGCTGCAGGTGACCCACAACAGCCTTAAGGCCAATTCCCATGCCTTTAGCTTAAATCTACACTGTGGGCCAGTGTAGCCCACAGTGTAGTCCCCTAAGGGGGCTTTCATTGATGCTCATGGGAGGTTCACAAACACTGTAAGACTGTGGTTTCAAGGTGACCTCTGAACAATGAAGTAGGTCCAGTCTTGGTGATATGAAACAGAACCCCCAGCCAAAACAAAGCCTTTTCTTGTTGCAACAATGGAGGCCCATTTGCTGTCTGTGGTGACCGTATCTTTCTCTGTAAGCCTTTTTCTTGCTCTTATCCTGAAAACCTGTCTTTCTCTTTCTCAATAAACTTTGTTTCTCGCTTGCCTTTCTTGGGGAGTTTCTGGTCGTTCTTTGGTCAAGAGCACCCTAAGAACCGAGGATGCAGACAGCTGCCTGAAAGCCAACATGACTGTTAGTGATTTGGGGGTTCTCTGCTGCTTTGAATCTCTCACATCCCCATTAAAAATAATCTGTGGTTGATTGTACAGAGCAGCCATTGTCTTTCACAACCAGTTTGGATGTGATTCTTTTGAGAGGTAGGAAACAGCAGGAGCTAATAGTCTTGGTTTTTCAGCCCTGCTGACTTGTGCTGGGTTTTGAGCCTGGCTGATTCCCTAGGCTTCTGTGGATGGCCTCACTAATTGGGTGTAATCAAGATTCTCCTGAGGAATTTCAGAGACCATGTGGTCCTGTCCAGTCTGATTCATCAGCTCCCTGTGGAAAGTACAGTGCTGGAGCAGACAGAATAATTTTGGAGCCTTCTCAGCAGTGTGGGCAGGCCTCCAAAGGTTTTAAGTTATTTTAGGATTCAATGAACTTGTTTTTTGTTTATCTGAGACAGAAACAGGAACCAGGCTGTGCCCTGTGATTGGGTCACAGAGGTGTTGAAGTATATAACGCATTTTCTGACTTGGTACAAAATTCATTGAGATGGGTGTATTCATTTGACTAAGTGTCTGGAGTATGAGTTTAAATTTCTGAATGTTGAAAAAAAATAGCTCCTTCTCTTTCCTAGAAATATAATGTGTTCTCATCTTAATATGCATACAACTCCTACTTGTGCTAACAAATGACAGGGGCTCATTCATCATTCAGTAAATACATCTGATATGCTTCAGAACAATGTTATCTTTCCTCACAATGATTTGTGATTTAAAAAGAAAAGATCGTATTTGGACCCCAGTCTGTTTGCATGCCCTTTCCTTTTGTATATTTAAGAGGTGAATAGTTGCATAAGGAAATAAATGACTTCCAGTCCTTGGCATTTGATGATACTTCTGGATCTCTTTATTTTTCTCAGTTTCATATATTGTTTTGTTTATCTGGTTTTTCTAAACCAGAGATTTATTTTCTAATTGAAACACACAGGTACCAGAGGCCACTGGGTAGGGCTGTGTTAACTCCAAAAGTTAAATTAGCCTTTAGTTATTTTGGAGGACATGTGTTGATCATTGAATAAATAGATCTTGGGCGGTGCTTGTGGCTCATCGAGTATGGCGCCGGCCCCATATACTGAAGGTGGTGGGTTTAAGCCCGGCCATCGCCAAACTGTAAAACAGAAAAATAGCCAGGCATTGTGGTGGGTGCCTGTAGTGCCAGCTACTCGGGAGGCTGAGGCAAGAGAATCCTCAGCCTCCCGAGTAGGCTCCTGAGGTTGGAGGTTGCTGTGAGCTGCGTAATGTCACGGCACTCTACTGAGGATGATAAAGTAAGAATCAATCTCTAAAATAAATAAATAAATAAATAAATAAATAAATAAAGAAAGAAAGAATAAATAGCTCTTGAGGAAAGCCTACTATATCTTTGACAGAAATTTCAATTCAAAAAGCAGCTCTCCGACACTTGCCATGTTGGAACATAGGCACAAGTTGGGAAGGGTTGGCTGGCGAGGATATCACACAGTCCCTGCTCTGTGAGACTATCTTGGAGAGTCTGGAGAAATACGTAAGAAACAAGTAGAGAATTTTGCAGTGATAGACACCAGTGTTCTCAGGCTCAGCACTATTGACATTTTGGGCTGGATAATCCCTTGCTGTGGGGGTGTTGGCATCCCTGGCCTGTGCTCACTAAATGCCTTTAGCATTCACTCCCCAGTTGTAACAATCAAAGATGTCTGTAGACAATTGTCAAACATTCCCTGGGAGCAGAATCCCCCCTGGTTGAAAACTGCTAATGTAGATTATAATCCACCTCTCAAAAGGATGTTGCAGGGGCCACTGATGCCCAGCCCCGGAACCATGTAGGGAGGGAGGCTTTGCAAATGGTCACCAATCTCCACTCTCTGTGGAGAGAATAAATGTTTGCACATGTATGCACACTGCTTTGTGCAAAAGTGTAAAGTTACTGGTGTGTTGAAAAAACTAAAAATACCTAGAAAACTGTTACTGGATTCATAATAGCTTTCAGCTATTTTGTGTTTTCTTATTCAGACGCTCTTAAACATGTAACTGGCAGTGTCTATGTGCCTGGTCTCTAGAGTGTGGGCTGTGGAGTCAGGCTGCCTGGAACCCATCACTTGTTTGCTAGCTGACTTTGGGTAAGAGTCTTAGTCTTTCTTGTGCTTCAGTTGTCCCAGGGGTTAAAAACAGGAAAATATTTGTACTTAATTTAGTATCATTGTAAGGATTAAATGAGAGTACATGTTTGGCTTCCAATATAGTGAGTAATATGTAGTAAACCTTAAAAAAATGGTAGTTATTGGGTGGTGCCTATGGCTCAAGGGAGTGGGACACTGGCCACATATGTCGGAGGTGGAGGGTTCAAACCCAGCCCTGGCCAAAAAAAAAAGGTAGCTATTTTTTTTTTCTTTTGGAGGATATGCAGTTTTTTGACCCTCAGATTCTGGAAACCTTTACTTTGTTTTTTTTTTTTTTTTTTGAGACTGAGTCTTATTATGTTGCCCTTGGTAGAGTGCCATGGTGTCACAGCTCACAGCAACCTGAAACTCTTGGGGTTAAGCGATTCTTTTGCCTCAGTCTCCCAAGTAGCTGACTACAGGCACCTTCCACAACACCCAGCTACTTTTTGTTGCAGTTGTTGTTGTTTAGCTGGCCTGGGCTGGGTTCAAATCTGCCAGCCTTGGCGTCTGTGGCTGGCACCGTAACCACTGTGATACGGGTGCCAAACCTACTTTGGGTTTGTAAGTGCTATGAGACCAGAATAGAAGGAGTGAGGAGAGCCTCCTTGAACTGGATGGTAGATATATATTTGCATACTATTCAGTATCTAGTTGTTTTGGCCAGGGCCATAGGAGGTAAGAAAAGCAGGTCTAAGCATTTCTAACTTTGGAGACTAAGTGAAATGAATGTGGTGGAACAGACTCTAAGGTGATCCCATGATTCCTATCTCCTAGATTCATGCCTGTTTGTGATCCTCCCACCCTTGAATGAGGACAGGCGCTGTGACTATCATTTAGAACATAGCTGAGGTGACTGTACGTATGTGATTATGTTGCACAGTATTGTAATAGCTGGCTTGAAAGGAGAATCTTTTTCTTGCTAGTTTCAAAGAAAGCTGCCATGTTGTTAACTAGCTATGGAGAGTAATTTGTAGCAAGGACTGTAGGGTGACTTGCCATCAAGAGCAAGCAAGAGACTGAGGCCTTTGGTCTGGCAGCCTACAATAAAGTGAATGCTGCCAACAACCTTATGAGTGAGGAAATGGAGCCTTCTCCAGTCTAACTTCAGATGAGAACCCAGCCCTGCCTGCTACTTGGACTGCAGAGGAGCCCGCTAAGTCTTACCTGGACTCCTGAGCCATAGACACTGTGAGATAATAAATGTGTGTTTCTTTAGCTGCTAACTTTCTGGTAATATCCTTATGTAGCAATAGATAACTGATACAGTGAGTGTAACACAGAGTCACAGATGACTACGAGCTCTCACTAGACAAAGCTGGTTTAAACTCAATATGTTCAACTCTGAACTAGCCACCTTCCTCCAATCTTATCCTGTGTCCCTGGATTAGGGAATGTTTACAGCATTGCTTCTCCACCATAACCAAACCACACACTTTGAGGTTGGCTTTGGCTCTTTCTTTTTCTTCCTTACCTGTCTCTAAATTGGTCCCAGATTTCTATTGTCTCTCCCAAGTGTCTGTTGACTTGATTTCTTCCTTCTCATTCCCCTATCCCTATCTTAGATTAGCTTTCAATGTTTCTATCCTGGACAATTGCAGTATTTTCTTGACCTACCTCCTCGCCTCCAGGCTAAACCTAGTTCCAGTCTGTTATCCCTATTGTTTCCAGATTTTTTTATTTTTTATTTTTATTTTTTAGAGACAGAGTCTCACTTTGTCACCCTCAGTAGATGTCTCCAGATTTTTAATGTCAGTCAGACATGTAATTCCCCTGATAATGAACTTGAGTGCCTTTCCATTCTCTTCAGGATAAAATATAGAGATCTCATCATGGCTTGCAAAGCCCTGTCCTTGAAAACCTCTCTATCCCTCTCTGTCTTTCCTTGGTTATTCCTCATTTCGAGACTCACATGTCACCTCCCAAAAGCCTTGCTCAACATCTCCTCCCCAAGACTCAGTTCCTAGGGTCCCTGAGATGTACCCAATTATGAATTGGAGGTAGTATTAATTGACCTATTCCTTATCTGTGATTTCCCAGCAGATTGTAAACTTCTTAAGGGCAGGGACAATGTCTGATTCCCTATAGTCTCTCCAGCTTCTGGTGATGAACCACTGTAGGGGCTTACTAACTGTTGCATGCAGGGATATATGCACGCTATGCTCGTGTGAATGAATGGATCAATACACAGTGCAGAGCTATCGTGCTACACTAGTTTTCTAGGCACCCTGCCACCTCCTCTAACAAAGTTCCCTGAAATAGTCCTCTTACCTTTCTGGGTGTGAACTTCCTTCCTCTTCACATCTGTTGCTTCAAGTGTGATTCTGCAGAATTTAGAAGAGAAAACATAACGAACTGCTTGGTTTTCTGGGTTGCTCGTTTTCCTTTTTTTCTTTTAATCTTGTATCTTTCTGCTTCCCCTCTCTCCCTTTCTCTCTTTCTTTTTTTTCTTTTCTTATAAGTAATGATACCCTGCCTGTATCATTGCCATGGGTAAACTTTTCAGGGGTATGGTCTATAAATGAAAATTTGGTACAGTGATTTTCCTTTTGCTGATCTTACTGAAAGTTATGTTATCTCAAATATTAGAGGAAAGAAAAAGGAATAGTACAAATTGTCTGTTATTTTGTGTCCTCTACTAGTTCTGGTTTGTTTTCCTTCTCAGTACTGTGTTAATTGTTTTGGTAAGGGCAGTCATTTGACCTGTCAAAATAACCCCTGGTTTTGTCTTCAAAGGGGAAAGGACAGGGACAATGTCTGATTTTTGTTTTCAAGACTTGTTCTATTTCTCCACCTGTTAAATGGGGGACATTAGTCTTCTCAGGCTGCTATAACAAAATGCCACAGGCTGATATCATTCAATCATATCATTCTTTTTCTTTTCTCCCTCTTCCCCCCTCTGCTTCTGCCTAGGCCAGGCTTTGGAACAGGTGGATCTGAATTAATTCTGGCTCTGCTCCTTTCTAGCCAAGTGACTTTGGGTTTGAAGTCTCTACACTTCTGTAGCCTCACCTGTGCAATTGACATAATGCCCAGTTCACAGGGTTGCTGAGAGGGTTGAATCAGAGAAAGCAGGTTAAAGCACTTTGCACCAAACCTTCAAGTGTAAGTCCGTGGTAAACCTCAGCTGCTCCTCCAACAGCTGTGAGACTAATGGTATTTTTGCCACTTTGGATTATTTCTTCTTCTTTCTTTTTGCCCTGTTGATCTGTGCTTTCCTCTGGCCAGTTTCTTCAGGCCTTCCAACATGTAGCACTGTCCCTTCAAGGCCTGCTTCGAGCACTGGGCTCCTCTTCATTTCTTTAAAACGTCTCTTTTTCTTCAGCATATTGTGTCTCCACATGTGTCTCCAGTGTGTTGCGCTGGCATGTCACAATATATATGTCCTTGTTTTTCCAAGTGTCTTTGATTTGTCTTCATACTGTGTTCATACTGAAATTTTCTGAATCTGAACTGTGAATTTTAAGATTAACCAGGTTGGTTAGAATTTTGTGTAAAATAAGGAACAACAGACTGAAGGTCCAGTAGTTCTCTGAGGAGTTCTCAGGGCATGGCCTGCCATATGAATGTGGTTCATATGCCAACCATGTGAGCTCTGCAGAGCCTTTTATAAATTCCTTTCTGGCTCCTGGAGAGTGAGTGTGTAGGTTTTAGATAGGCCAGGTTTTATTGAAGTGAAACAAAAAAATTGGCCGTGACAATTTTTTTTCCTTCTGCAGTAATAACACACAGGGACATGTTGGGATAAGGAATAAGAAATAATATGCCCCTTCCCCTAAACTCTAGCATTCACCCGCTGGCAGGTGCATTTCACGTTGTTCTGGGCTGTTAGACATTCCGGGCGGCAGGTACCATACTGCTTTGGAGCTTGCTCTGAGGCTAATAAAGTATAGTTGGGAAATGTAGCTAAACTTGTAAAAGGGCATGGTTTTCAAGTTCACATGTGGTAATTATAGAGCCAGTGCGTCTTTCCCTTGCAGACTGGATAATTGTACATAGAGGGTTGTAGGGGGGGTTAAGTGGGTGTGTGCCCTTCTGGGTACCCAAAGGGTTGGCTTATTCAAATGACTCCTTCTCTGTTTCAGAGCCTTAGGTGTTGGTGAGATGAGCAGAGGGTAATTTATCACCAGATCAAGCCCTAATTTCATTGTCACCATCTTGGTGTGTGTATACCAGTCCTACTCTATTTGTGTCATTTAGAACTCGAGAACAAACTGTTCTGTAAATATTACTTAAAAAATAATGTTGTGCTACCACTCCTTCTAAAATAAACTTTAAAAGCTTTGCTTTAGAGAGCTATTTTCTTCTGTTAATTTTTTTTTAAAGTTGAATCCCAGATTAGCTGAGAGTTTAAATCAGGTAGTATCTTCTGTTATGCAACTCTTTCTTTCTCCTTTTCTTTCATTTTGGTGGTGTCTTGGAAAAATGCTAGGAAAAAGAATCTTGTTTACTTTTGGTTTGCTGTTATAGGTCAGAGTTGTGTAGGTAAATAGGGAATAGTTTTAACCATCAAATCTTTGCCAAGAAAATGGACTATGTTGGATGCATTTGGGGCTGGGAAAGTAGTGGATACAGGCAAATTTTATTCAATCTGCACAGGGTATTAAAGAAAATTGAGTCAATGTTTAAAAATCTGGAGATTTCATATAGAAATCTTGGTTTATTTATTTATTTATTGGGCCCCTCTTGACTCTGGAGTCCTTACTGGCCCCACCACTCACTGTTTCTCTCTGACTCGGAGGCTGAAGGTATTGGAATACTGTGGTGTTGGAATCCCAGAGTTCCAACTGGGATTGTCTGGCTGGGTTTCTTGCTTTTCCTTGGAGGGCATTTCAGTTTGTAATGTCTGTCCTGAGGAGCCCAAACTCTCCTAAGGGTCATATTTTTTTGAAGCTTGGTTCTTAGACTTTTTTGATGGAGAATCAGGAGGGAAGGAAAAAGGGAAGAAGACCAAAGAGATTGAAGGAGCAACTAAGGGTATAAGGAATTTAGGGAAAGGAAGCTCTCGTAGAGTCAGGCCTGGGAACATTCGTAGTATTTGAGAATAGCAGATGGGATTTTAAGTAAAATTGAGAATTATGTGTCTACTCCATTGTGTTCAAAAAATACAAACGAGAATTTGGCTTATTTTGAAATTGCCAGATATCAGTCTGAGTTGAGTCAGGAAACAAAAACCACAGCAATTATTCCAATAGATAGCACTTAATATTTAAAATTATTAACCAGATATTGAAGAACTGAGAAGGCAAGGAGAAGACTAAGGTGTCAATGAAAGGTACCCTGGGGTTAAGATTATTAGATGTAGAAGCTTGTAGTAAGGGCCAAGTGGGACAGAACTTGTATCTCTGAGATGATGAAGGCTGCTGCTGGGGCCTCTCCGCTGGGAAGAGAGAAGCTGATGGGCTGGGACCCAGACTTCTGAGAGGGGAGTACTGCCCAGCTGGTGTTGGTCCCTCTGAACTCAGGTAAGGGGCATAGGCTGGGACCTAAGCCTTGGGAAGAGGCAAGCTGGGATTGGGATCTCTGACAGGGTAAGTAAGAAGGTTCCAGAGAGACTGTAACCTGGATTCCCCCCCTGCCAGAGGAAAGAAGTGGCGCTCTTACGGCTGGGCCACGCCCACAGGAGCACGAAGCCAATAGAAATCTCACCAGAAGAGTCGGGCCACGCCTCCCTGCTCCCGCCTCACATCTCTAGGCAGAACCTACCACGGAGCTGCTGACAAAGCAGAACAAATGTGGTTCATAGCGCACCTCCCCTCCCCCACCCTCAGCATATCAAACACGGTGTGGAAGGGTGAGTTTGGAGCTGGGAGTCACTAGTTTAATCCCAAAGACACGTTGTCCTTTCAGCCATTATAGTACCTTGAATTGTGGAGAGCTTTACAAGCACTACACTAATGTACACAGTTCTAATTTTCTAAGCGTAATTTAGTAGAGTTTGGTTGTTCCTGGCGTCTCCAGTTTTCCATATCGACTAACACCAGTTTCCAGCTTGGGATTTAAGTGCTGACTTCTTTATAGTATATCCAAAGGGAGTATTTGCTATAGTTTGAATGTGTCCCCTCAAATTCATGTGTTGGTAGTCTGATCTCAAATACAACAGTGTTGGGGTTCCTAGAGGGAGATGTTTAGGTCAGAAAAGTTCCACCCTTGTGAGTGGATTAATGGCAATTATAAAAGGACTCAAGGTTGTGAGATCTCTTGCTCTCCCTTTGTGAGATGATAGGGAGAAGGCTCTCACCAAATGCTGGCCTGTTTACACTTGGCTTCCCAGCCTTCAGAACTCTGAAAAATAAATTTCTTTTCTTTACACATTACTCAGTCTGTGGTATTCTGCTAGAGCAACACAAAACAGACCAGGCAGAATTGCTGTGGGGGTTGACAAACTACAGCCCGTGGGCCAGCTATGGCCTGCTGCCTGTTTTTGAAAATGAAGTTTTATTGGAATATAGCCATGACCATTCATTTATCAGAAAATATTTGCAAACTCCTTCTCTGGTGTAAATTTCAATTTTTCTCCTTCCTTTTTTTTCATTTTCTTTAGTTCTGGTTTCAAACAGAGGACTGTGGCACATAATTTCGGAAAAGCAACTCTCATAATTACAAACACCAAACACACAGGATAGGCCTTTATTTGAAAACGTATTGTCCTTGACGGTTCTTATGAGTGCCACCAAAATTTACCTTGGTTTTCTGAGAGGAAAAATGGAAAAATATGGGTAATTTTCCAGACTTGCTGATGGTAGTTCTATAACGCCATCTTTTTCAAGACCTGATCTCTAGCACACACATATTGCTTTGTGACTGTGGCAAGTCAACTAACCTCCGAAATGTACTTTTCACAGAGCTGCGCTGAAGACTAGAATTTTCCTTTTGTCTATTTCCTGAGTCTGTATTTTCCACCCTGATCCCTTTTCTGAGCTGTAGCCAGCACATGCAGTTGTCTTCTAGATGGCATGCTTGTTTGTCCAATTTAACACATTTTGATGGGTGTTACTGCTGACCACTGGGCTATTTCTAGGTTACTTGTAGGAGAATTGCAACTTGCCTAACCCTTGAAGCTAGGCATAGTCATATCTACTTCTGGCCAGTGTGACTGGAAGTGGTATGTATCACTTCTGCATCAAAGTATTTAATTATCAGGGTGTGACTTTTCAGCACTCCCTTTTCCTGCTTTTGTCACTGTCAGCTTGGGTCCCAGCAGGAAGCCTCCTGAAGTACCATGGCAATATTGCATGGATGAGTATTTAGCCTTTGTTGTTTAAATTACTGCACTTTGGGGATTGTCTTTCACCATAGTTTATTTTATTTTATTTATTTATTTATTTATTTTGTTGTTGTTGTTGTAGTTGTCATTGATGTTTGGCAGGTACGGGCTGGGTTTGAACCTGTAAGCCCTGATGTATGTGGCTGGCATCCTAGCCACTGAGCTACAGGCACTGAGCCAATCACAGTTTATTTTAATCTAGTGTGTCCAATATAGTGTCTAAGCAGAATTTATGTTATCTTTCCCTCATGTCTGCTATCTTCTTTGTTCCTTAGGTCATAGGATAGCACTGTTAGAAATTTATCTGCCAAAAACCTGGGAATTACTTTTTTCTTTTCTATCTTCTCTTGCTCTCAATATCCAGTTGACTCTCAGATTTTTCATCTTCTATTTCCTTCATAACAGTTTTATCATACCTCTCTGTCAAGTTCCACTACTATTGTTTTGTTTTGGGGTGTGTAACCTCTCACCTGGAATATTCTATTTACTCACCCTTTTTATAATTCCATCTCCTATTGGATGCCAAAGTTGGGTCTGGTCCCTTTATTTCTCAGAAATCTTCATGGGTTCCATGCTTTCCCCGAGAGACCATCAACCTCTGTTTGGGCAAGATGCTCCATGATCCACCAGTCTCCCCAGGACCTGCTCTGTATATGTGCTGTCCATACTGAACTACCTTTGCTCAGAAGGACCTTTCTTTCTATCTGCCTATCAATTTCTCTTTTGTGTCTTCAAGTTTTAGTTCAAGAGCTCCTTCCCCTTTGAAGTGCTTTTTGAATTTCCCAGGTGCATGTTCTTTTCTCAATATTCTTTGTTCTTTGTACAAACTTCTTTGCATATACCAACATATTAAACGTAATTATTTACATGCCTGCTTCTCTTACTAGACTATCATCTTCTTTCTGAGTTGTTTCCCCTTTTTTCCAAGTAATTGATAAAATATCTATCACATAGGTAATTGTAATTATTAATGAATAATTTATTTTTTATTTTTATTTTTATTTTTTGAGACAGAGCCTCAAGTTGTCACTCTGGACAGAGTGCCATGGCATCACAGCTCACAGCACCCTCCAATTCCTAGGCTCAAGCGAGTCTCCTGCCTCTGCCTCCCAAGTAGCTGGGACTACAGGCGCCGGCCACAATGCCCGGCCATTTTTTGGTTGCAGCCATCGTTGTTTGGTGGGCCCAGGCTGGATTCGAACCCACCATCTCAGGTGTACGTGGCTGGCGCCTTAGCCCCTTGAGCCACAGGCGCTGAGCCAATTTATTGTTATTTTTAATAAGATAATTGTTTTTATGAAATAAAACATGACTAAGTTCAATAAAATAAATTATTAAGACTACAGTTATTTATTCTTTTTGAGGGGATGATGGCATAATTTTAAGGATCAAAAGGCTTAGGTAACTAAAATGATTTTCAAATTCAGTGAATACTTACTATTATTTTTATTACAAAAAGATAAGAGATATTATTTTTTTGCATTCCCTTACATAGTTATCATTTATTTGTAATGAGAATAACTTAAAAGCTACTCTGTTAACAATTTTTAAGTATACAATACATTGATATTAAATATAGTTGCAATCTTGTATAAAGAAGTGTAGCTCTCTGGAACTTATTCCTGCCCTCCCTCTGAAATTTTGTATCCTTTAACCATCATCTCTCTGTTCCTTCCCCCTGACCTCCACTACAGACCCTGGTAACCATCATTCTACTCTGTTTCAATGAGTGTGACTTTTGTAGTTTCCATATATCAATGAGATGATGTAGTATTTATTTTTCTGAGCCTGGCTTATTTTAATATTTAACATAATTTCCTCCATGTTCATCCATGTTATTGACAAAATTTCTTTCTTTTTTATGATTAAGTATGTTCTATTGCCATTTACTTTATCCATTCATCCATCAACAACACTTAGGTTGACTTCATATCATGCCTCTTGTGCATAATCCTGCAATGAATAGGGGAGTGCAAATCTCTCTTTGATATTATTTCATTTCTTTTGTATATGAAAGGACTCTGTAGTGGGAATTTTTTTTCTAGTTCTTGGCCAGGACCAGGCTTGAACCCACTCACCTCTGGTATATGGGGCCAGTGCCCTACTCCTTGAGCCACAGGCACCACCTCTTGGTGGGATTTTTTGATCATATGATTAGTTCTATTTTTACATTTTTGAGGAAGTCTCTTACTGTGTTCCATGAAGTCTGCCAATTTACTTTCCTACCAGTGGTATACAAAGGTTCCCTTTTTTCCACAGCCTCACTTGTTATCTTTTATGTTTTTAATAATAACCATTCTAACAGAGCTGAGATGATCATATCGTTGTTTTAATTTGCATTTCCCTGATGATTAGTGATTTTGAGCATTTTTTTCATATACTTTTTGGCCATTTGTATGTCTTCTTTTGAGAAATATTTATTTAGGTCCAGTGTCCATTTTTTGAGTTATTTGTTTTATTGCTAGTGAGTTGTTTGTTTGAGCCTCCAATATAATTTGGATATCTCCTTATCAAATGTATGATTTGCACATGTTCTCCCAATCCCCTTCCCGGGTGGGGTAAGAGGTAGATCTTGGACATAGTAAAGACAATGAGACTCTGAAAGCTGTGCTGAGTCTCTTTCTTCTCCCCTTGATCTTGGTAGAGCCAATAGGGTGATTGTCTCTTCACTCTCTTGATTATGTTCTTTGATGTTAGGAAACTTGTTAGTTTTATATGATCCCATTTCTGTATTTTTGTTGTATGTGCTTTTGGAGTCATATCAAAAAAGTCAAGCAGGGAGGGGAAGCTGTGGCCTTCTGATTTTAAGCACCAAAGGGGAGAAGAAAATCTCCATCTTTCTTTGCTGTTCCCCTTTTAATAAAAGGATTTGTGGAGGGAGGGTAATTGGTGGTACCACACCTATGGTGCATCTTAGAAGGGTACAGGTGACTTACTGAATGCAGAATATAAAGGTCTTAACACAATAACTAAGAAAATGCCATGAATGCTATGTTAACCAGTTTGATGAAAATATTTCAGATTGTATATGAAACCAGTACATTTACTCCATGATTGCATTAATGTACACTGCTATTATTTAATAAAAAATAAAATAAAAGAATTTGTTATATAAAATTTGGATTTGATCAGAGGCCCTACTTAAGGACCAGGAAGACTATAAGTTTCCCTAAGGCTGTAGGTTCCCAATCCCTAGATGGAGCTTTTCCCCCTGTGTTTTCTTTCTAGTGACTTTATAGTTTCAAGTTTGTTATAGTTTAGGTATTTGACCCTTTAAAATTCCTGTTGAAATTTGATGCTTCCTGTTAGAGATAGGGCCTAATGGGAGGTGCTTGGGTCAGGGGGGCAGATCCCTCACGAAAAGCTCTGTGTTGTCCAGGTAGAAGTGATCAAGTTCTTGCTGTGTTACTTTCATAGCAGCTGACTGTTAAAAAGAGCCTAGCACCTCCCTCCCCTTTCTGCTCTCACTATGTGATCTGCACATGGGCTTCCCTTCACCTTCTACCACAAATGGAAGCAGCAAGAGACCCTCACTAGAAGCTGAGCACATGTGGGCCCCATGCTTTTTGTACAACCTGGAGAACCGTGAGCCAAATAGACTTCTTTTCATTATAAATTTCCTCAGGTTTTCTTTTATAGCAACACAAAATAGACTAAGGCAAAATCTTATGTTTTAAAATCTATTTTGAATTGATTTTTGTACATAGTGTGAGATGAGGAGTATTATTTTAATAATCATATTGAATTGGTCATTATCAGTTTTTAAAATGTTCCAGTTGGCAAGTTGAAAGTTAAAAAATACTAACACAGCCATGGAGACCACATTTTAGTCATTTTAATCTCTAAAAATATGTTAGCAAATTCAGAAAGGGCAGCTCTTTTAATATACATAGTGTGTCTTTTTTATCCAAAATGTTGCACTGAATTCTGTTGCATAGAGATTTTTAGTAACATGAGAAACCAGAGTAAAATGGACAAAATGTACCAAAAGCCTCAAATATATTCGTATCCTATGACCCAGTGAGTCATCTTCTGGGATGATGTCCCTTTGGGTATTTTTGGCCTTTCCCAGGTGGGATAAGTGAGTCTTGGAAATAGTCAAGACAATAACTCTGAAAGCTGTACTGGGCCACTTTCTTCTTCTTGGTCTGGGCACAGTCAACAGGAAGGCTGCTCAGCACCTCATACTTAATAAAGCTTGCACACTCCGAGACATTTGCCAGATTACATGCCTGTGTGTGCTCAGCTATCCTGTGATATCCCTAAGTGGGTGTGCATGTGGGGAGCAGATCATCTGAGATGGTGGAAGCTTCAGGACTGCTCTGATGCCCTTTCTTCTTATAAGCTGGCTGCAGAACCTTCCAGCTGAGCCCTGGTGCTAGTTTCTGCACAATTCGCATTATTCTTACCTTTGTTCTCTTTCATTCTCTACCCGCCTAGCCATCTTCTTTGTATGAATGTCTCATTGTTTTTGGACTAGACCACTTCATCTCACCTCTCCGGTCCCCCAGTGCTATTTTCTCTTTCACTATATGTGATGAAGACCATCATCAGCACATGATGGTCTTCATAAACCAACCATTTTCCTAGAAAAGACAGAATGAACCATAGAATATGAATTTTACTTTTATAGCCCCCTGCAATTTCTGCATGTGGTGTTTGTCTGAATGTTACTTTTGTAGTCCGACTGTAAGCTGCCTGAGGGTAGAGCCTTGCCTCTTTATTTTAGTGTTGTGTCTTCAGGGCCTGATATCCTATAAAGGCTGTTGAGTGAATGATTGACTGAAAGGCATCAAAGGCAAGCCTGTATTCAGACTTTGTTGTTCTCAGGAAATATAAATGAGATCTTTGCAGTGCAGCTTGATGCTGTCAGTGACCTTACTGGAAAGTACATGCAAATTAGGAATTGGTATGTTTGCTTTTCAATGATGCATCCAACAGGGGTTTGTTGTACATCCACTTACTTCTCCTGTATTATGTGCTGTACTTAGAATTAGGAAAACATATCCCTGTCCTTGAGACATCTAATGGTGAATAGAAGATAAAGTATTGGCATGTAATAGACACTCAGTCCTTGTTGAGTGAATGACCCACTATAACCAGGGTACAATGGAATTAACTGATGTTCCATTAAAGGAAATGCTCCAATTCTGATTTCTTACTTGCTTGGGGTTAATGGTGTGATGGGGGTGGGTAGCTACTAGAAAAGAAGCTACTGAGGAAATAACTAATTAATAAATCCATTTTCATAGTACTTGAGTGGTATATTGGTATCATAGTTCACTCTTTATTAAAGGATGTCATTTTCTCCTTGTCACTCCTTGTGGATTTGGTGCCAGGGGTGAGGGTAGCTCCTGGCTTTTCACCCTGAGTGATGATGTAGGCATTGATTGAAGACAGGCTTTAGGCCACGTGGTTATAATAATTGTAAGCTTTGTGCTCAACAGACCATCTGAAGACATGTTGCTGTCAGGCGGCCTCTGCCAGGGCGGTGGAGGCATGGTTGTGTCCCAGGGCTAAAAGACTCCAGTGGCCAGCTTACCCTAGGTTATTAAATATTCTAAGAGGCCTCTGGCCCTTTTTTCATGTTTGTTTTCTTTGCTTTTCTTCTTGCCTCTTTGCCCAGGAAATATGCATGATGAAACCCTGTTTATTTTACAAATGTAAAAGGTTATTTTGTTTAATGTGGTATTTGAAATACCCATCTGCCTCTCTCTGCCTGTTTACCCTGGTAAGCCCTAAGAGCACAGACATAGGTGGATGAGGAGTGGGGGCTATGCAGTGTGTTCTTTGGGGAAGAAAGAATGTTAAATTTCAACAGAAAGGATTATTGAAATAAGTAATCCCTTCTTTGTTATTGAATTCTTTAGGCTGGTATTATATTGTACCTTCTGAATGCAAGCAACAGAATTTGCAAAGCTAACAAGGATAAGACTTTGGTGGAGAAATGAATTTATGATTTAAAAAACCACCCGCTTGGGGCAGTTCCTGTGGCTCAAAGGAGTAGGGCATTAGCCCATATGCCGGAGGTGGTGGGTTCAAACCCAGAACCCCGGTCCAAAACTGCAAAAACAAAGCAAAACAAAACAAAAAAACCCTTGCTTTACAATAAGAATACTAGTTTAATTTAGACCACTCTGTGTGTGGTCTAATGTTTGCTGTGGATTTGTTCAGTGACTATTACTGGTGCACATACTGAAAGCCAGACACTTTTGGCCCTCTATGAGCTTGCAATGTTTTAGGAGAGGTAAAAATATCTAAAAATTAACATTATATAATTTGATAATTATTGATAAAGTGCTTATTATGGTTCAGGCAATGGAGACACAGTGATTAGCAGGATTTGTGGAGTTTAGGAAACTGTTGGGGAAATGTTAGCTGTGGAGCCTCTAACAGAGACTGGTGTGGTGTTTGTGTGTGTGTGTATGGGGGGAGGAGAGACCAACCTTGAAAGGCTGCCCCAAAGGAATGGTTTTCTTAAGGATAAATCTCAGTGACTGCAGTTGAGGGATAAGGAACGTTTAGAGTGAAGGGGATAAGCTTGGTATAGTCGGGCAAGTATATAGATGTGACGTTTAAAAGGAAGGAATGTGATTAGTCTTAACTTGAATGGGATCAGATGGAGGATCAGGCAGAGATAGGCTCAGGGGCTGGAACTTCACTGGATTAAATGCCCCCTTCCTAGAGAACTCATTATTCCTCTGTGGGCTAAAAGACAATGCTTATATGAGAGATCATTTTCTCATCCCACAGATCATTATTTCTGAGATTCTTAATGACATCTCTCTTCTCCACTCTATTCAGTTTTATATTCCATTGTATTCCACTTTCTTCAATTAAGGGTTGTTCTAAAAAGGGCTATGTCTAGAATACATGGATAAGTAATTGCTCCCTCCCTGGCAGTGCCTAACACAAATCCCACAGAAGCCCATGACATTTCTCTTCCCCTACTAGAGTGTAAGCCCTCTTAGAGGAGGGGCTGGACTGTTTCATCTCTTTGTCCATCCTGGGGCTGGACTCGGTCTCATGATGAATGTGTGTTGACTGCTACATAGGAGCCTTCAAGGATTTGCGATGGGTTCTTTAGAAGTCTGTGGTTATGAAATCAATTTTTAAATAGAAATTGATAAGTGCTTAGCACAGTAGCTGGTATATGGCAAAAGTCTAATGAATGATAGCTTCCTATCTATTTTTTTTTTTTAGCTTCCTATCTATTTTAATCAAAAGCTGCATCACTAGGGATGTTTATTATTATGGATCTCAACACTGAAATGAAATCATGCTACTTTCCTGTTACAGTCTTGGAGTTCTTGCATTGTTTGGTGGAGAGAAATGTGATATGTTTTTGGGACTCCTAAAATTTATTATATGGATTTATTCTAAATTCTGTAATGATAATAAGCAATACCGTTGGTTTAAAAATCCAGATAAGAAGGGGCTTGTGCAGCATTTAAAATATGGTCTGGGACATTTGAGCTAAAATGTCTGTGGGGTTGTTCTGAGCCCAGACTGCTTGGAAGAGAGTCGTATCTCTGAGCAGCTGGTTTCTGAGAGGAAACCATGTGCGGGGGGGAAGCACGGCAGCAGGGCAGCAGGGTCGGCACTGCAGGACTGCAGAATGCAGAATGATAAATGAGCAGGTTCTAAAATCATTGTTAATACAACCACATCCTTGCTTCCCTTTGCCTCCCAGCCTCTCCAGCCAGCCTGCGGGAGTGTCTGGCTGAGACGGTGCCTGTCCTGCAGAAAGCACCTCCACAAGCCTCCCAGATTGCCTTGTCCCTGAGATCTCAGACTGCTTGCACGTGGACTAGGGGTGGACGGTGCCCTGCTTAGGAAACAGACGTAAGTGAACAGGAGGTTTAACCCGTGTTTTCAGGGATAATGAATAATTAGTAGCCAAAGGGTCAGAATTAAGGGCGTTACCTTGGAGGAGCAATGTCCTGGAGGCTGAACAAATGACTCAGGAATTGCTAACAGGATTAAAGGACCTTCTTGAGCATGGTGGAATGATGCTTGGTGATAGGTACCTTGGTGGTCTCAGAAAGGGAATGATCTATCTAGTTTAGCTTTTTTCTGATCTCTCTGGCTTTAGCTTTTTTTATTTTTTCCCCTCTAAAAGTTGGTAAGCTCATGACACAAGCCCTTCACAAATGGACGCTCTTATCTGTGGTGGGTGTTGCAAAAGGGAACAAAAATTTCTCATCCTAATAGGTAGTTATCTCTTCTCATGCTAGCAGGAAGCCGGACCCTTTGAGGATACTTTATAGCTCTGCACAAGCTCCTCTTTTCCAAAATGGAAGGCTTGGCTTCCAGGGGCTCTAGGCCCAGTGTGCTCCATTTTTAATTGGCAGAAATATCCCTTAAGCCAACAGTGATACATTGTGTCTGTTCCCAGAATGACTTTCATTAGAAGTTCCCAGAGCTCTCTGTCAGCCCCAACTGGCTCACCTTGGAGCAGCCTCTGTAAGATGGAGGAGGGTAGAAGGAGGTAGGAAGAAGGTCTCCAATAATAGGTCTAATCCTTTTAAAATAATAATGATCTGTTACATTAAGTATTAATTGCAAATCTGTTTTAATTTTTAAATCACATTCAGTTCTTTAAAGATTTACACCAACTCATCTAAGTTCAATCAAATAAAATTTAAAACAAAGGAAGTATGATCAATTTCTAGGTACTAGTCAGTGTGCTAAATTAGTTTCAATACTTTTTTCCCCCAAGAAGTGGGACATTTATTTTTAGGAGTTAGATGCTTTTTTCCCCCTTGTTGAAAACTCAGCTCAGAAGGAACACAGGTCTATCTTACAAGGAAGTCTGTCTACTTTTATTGTTTTCTTGTAGACAGCAATAGGTTTTAACTTGTGCACCATCTAGAGAGAAAGAGATGCTTTTATCTATAAATTTGGCTTATTCTTGAGGCCAAGCTATAAAAGAATCTGTGGAGAGTCTTTGGAATGTCTGCTTTACTATTAAAAAAATTCCCTTGGTTGTCTTCTGGGCATGAGTTTGGTGCCACCTTGTGGGCAATTGCCAGACTATTATGCATGCCTTTAAAAGAAAACTTGCCCCAAGGCAATTAATAATGTTCAAAAATATGCTCTGTAAATTAGTTAGATTAAAAAAACCTGCTCAAAACCTCATTCAGTCTCCCACTAGGTTTGCACAGCTTCATCTTAGAAGCAGTATTGCTGCCTAATTTCAGGAAACATCTGACTTTGTCTTAAGGGATTTTGATACCCTGCTGAGGTACCAGTGCTTTATTAAATGTGGAAAACTTGTTGGGATGTCTGTGTTCTTTTTCTAGACATGTATTTTCAATATATTTTAGCATTTTTTTTTGGAGACAGACTCTCTGTAGCCCTGGGTAGAGTGCCATGGTGTCATAGCTCACAGAACCTCAAACTCCTAGGCTCAAGCAACCCTCCTAGCTCAGCCTCCCGAGTAGCCACCACAGCACCTAGCTAGTTTTTTTTCCATTTCTATTAGACACCAGGTCTCACTCTTACTCAGGCTGGTCTCGAACTCCTGAGTTCAGGTGATCCGCCCCTTTTGGCCTCCTAGAGTGCTAGGAATACAGGTTTGAGCCCCCTCTCCTGGCTGCATGGCTATTTTTATTTAATTTTGAGCTAAATATTAGGTATCTATCAAGAAATATCTTTTTAATGTACAAAGATGTGATTTAATAAAAAAATTAAAAAAAGAAATATCTTTTTATTGGTAGCATTTAATACTGTTCATGTTAGAATATAATAAAGTTGGCTCGGCACCTGTGGCTCAATGGGCTAAGGCGCCAGCCATGTACACCTGAGCTGGCGGGTTCAAATCCAGCCCGGGCCCGCCAAACAACAATGACGGCTGCAACCAAGAAATGGCTGGGCGTTGTGGTGGGCGCCTGTAGTCCCAGCTACTTGGGAGGTGGAGGCAGGAGACTCGCTTGAGCCCAGGAAGGAGGCTCCTGTGGAGGTTGATGTGAGCTGTGATGCCACAGCACTCTAACCAGGGTGACAGCTTGAGGCTCTGTGTCAAAAAAAAAAAAAAAATAATAAAGTCAAAATGGATTACCTCCAAGACTATAATGGCATGTACAGATGCGAGAAATCCTTGTTAATTTATTTTAATAAAATCTAGATAGCATGTTTGTATGTATTTACTAAATCATAGGATTTATGTACTTTTAATTAATAAGAGAACAAATAACATGTGCTTTATGATGCTATATTGCATTAGGACACCACTTTACCTAAGGCTTTTGGCAGATTTAGGGGTGCTGGGGTTATGATTTTTGACCCACTTTATCACACTTCTGATAACAGCCCTTTGAGGTTTGTAGACTAATCTTATTATCATCATTTTGCTGGTGAAGATGCTGGGGCTGGAGGTGATGGTGGCTTGCCCTGGGTCGGAGACTTGGCAGTGACAGAGCCGGATTAGAACCCAGCTTTCAGGACAGCCGTTCTGTGGCTCTGAACCTTGCAGGGCTAAAGGGAGTTTTAGAGATTAAGGGTGCTAGAGATACGGTGCGGGTAGGGGAGAGGGAGAACGGCAGAGAGATCTCTTCCTGCTGTCAGACAGTGGACTTAGAAAAATGTCTCCTTGATCTTTTAAAAAGGGCAATTAGATGCCTGGTTAAATCTTCCCCTGATTAAATTTTTCCAAGGCTCCCTTTGCCTATACGATGAAGTTCACGGTTCCCGTGGCTTCTCTTGCCCATTGAACCGCACTCCAGCAGTACTCCCTCCAAAGTCTATTCTTACCTACCTGCCTCAGCGTGAGCTGCACTTGTTGTCTTGACTGCTCTTTCTTTCTTTTTTCCTGCTCATAGGTCACTTCTTCAGAAGTCCTTCCCTCACCCTTCCCTTTTGTCCCTGAGTCTGGTTAAGGTGCACCAGCTCTGCCCACATACTCCTGTCATGCTGTGTAACCATCAGATGATGCGTCTATTTTCCTGATTAAACTACAACTTTCTTAAGAGGAAGACCTTCTGAGATTCTCCTACTGGAACTGAGTGTGAGACCTGACCCGTATTGCTATGCCATAGCTGGAAAGGACAGAACTGAGGCTAAGTTGCAGAAACTGGGGCATTAGGGGTGGAACTGGGAACTCAAGTCTTCTAAAACCCTCTCCTTCCCACGCCAGGACCATTTCTCTTGGTGAGGCACCATTCTCAGGCCCTTCCTTTCTCTCTCTCCAACTCTCAGCCCTCATGCCTGCTTCTGTCAGCCATATTTTGTCCCTCTGCAGATGTGCTTTCGCCATGAGACTGGTGGAAGTGGCCTCTGGAAGACCCAGAGTCGTTCTAGTAGCTTGTC
This sequence comes from Arctocebus calabarensis, assembly GCA_963573935.1. NCBI lineage: Eukaryota > Metazoa > Chordata > Mammalia > Primates > Lorisidae > Arctocebus > Arctocebus calabarensis. Next base: position 1,774 of record CAUYON010084472.1, on the reverse strand, counting down.
AGCCTCAGGGAGAAAAGTGCTTCTCTCCCCCCATCCCAATGTAGATTTTAGGGGAGGGTGTTTGCCCTGCTTGGGTCATGTGCCCACTCCCAGCACAATCTCTGTGTGTGGGTACTTTGTACATATCGAACAAATGGTCCATGTGGCATTTCTCCTTGTTTCCCTCATTTTTTGCTTGTGCTAATTATAGCTTTACTCTTTGCTTTCATGTCATAAAAATGACATGATACATGACAAGGGCTGGCCCTGGGTGTATCTTTTGAGACTGGGATGTAACAGTTGGGCAGTTTTATCAAGAAAGTCTTGGGGGGCAGGTCCACCTCCTCATCTCTCCCGCACGCCCTCTTCCCCTTACACCCCCACTAGGATTAGGGCTCAAGTAGACAGGTGCAGATACTAAGTTAGCTGCAAAGGACACAGTCCTCTGAGGTGCCTGAAAAGAAGGCCTGGATTAGAAGGGGCAGGCAAGACTGATTGTTTAAAAACAATTTTATTGTGAAATATCATACAGCTATAGGAAGATGTAAACGTGCAGCTTAATGAGTCATCGTGGCACACACATAACCATCATCTGGGTCAGCAAACAACCCAGAAATTTTCTGTGTTCTTTCCCATCACAATCCCCTTCTTTTCCTGAAATCTAACCATTAGCCTGACTTCATGGTAATCTTCCTGCTTTTATTTATCCTTTTGCCTCTTAACTGTTTATTCTTTTTTGTTTTTTATAGAGACAGAGTCTCACTTTATCGCCCTCGGTAGAGTGCTGTGGCATCACATAGCTCACAGCAACCTCCAACTCCTGAGCTTAGGCGATTCTTTTGCCTCAGCCTCCAGAGTAGCTGGGAATACAGGTGCCCGCCACAAGTCCTGGGTATTTTTCTGTTTTTTTGCAGTTTGGCTGAGGCCGGGTTTGAACCGGCCACCTTCGGTATATGGGAACGGCACCGTACTCGATGAGCCACAGGCACCGCCCTATGTGATCTTTTTTTTTTTAATTTAAATATTAAAAAAGTTTTTTTTAGAGATGAGGGGGATTCACTATGTTGCCCACGCTGGTCTTGAACTTCCGCCTCAAGTGATTCTCCTGCTCCAGCCTCCCAAGGTGCTGGGATTACAGATGTGAGCCACTGTGCCCTACTTAAGTACACATTCTTAAACACTAGAGCTAATTTGCTTGCTTTTGAACTTTATACAGATGGAGCATCTAGTTTTATTCTTTTGTGACTGGTATCTTTCATTTACCATCCAGTTAGCAATATTCATTTTTTTTATTGAATGTAGCCATGATTTGCACCCTGTGGTTGGTATTCTATCATGTAAATATACCATTATTTCATTATCTATTTTTCCATTCTACTGTTGGTGGGTATGGGGTTGTCTTCAGTTTGGGCCATTATGGGCGATGCTGCCATAAGCTTTCCAGTTCTTTTCTCTTTTCTCTCTAGTGTACGTGGTCTGCACTTTACTCAGGTGTGCGCCTTAGAGTAGAAGTACTGAGGAATCTCTATTAGTCAGCATGCCAAAAATTTTTGAAAAACAGGGAACCAATTTGCCACAGTGTTTTTTTCACCCCTCTACCTTATTTATTCCCCCATTTTGGTGGGATGGTGAGAATCACAGATGGAGAATAATCTTTTTTTTTTTTTAATTAACATGTATTTTATTATTCTTCATTACATTATTTCCCCTCACCCCCTAGTGGTAAGACAGAATTTATTCACAGAAAAGAATACAGAAAACACTAAGGCTCCTGGTAGAGGGAGAGAATTCTAGT
>CAUYON010084470.1:0-14311 GCA_963573935.1 Arctocebus calabarensis | reverse complement strand
TCCCGAGTAGCTGGGACTACAGGCGCCCGCCACAGTGCCCGGCTATTTTTTTGTTTTGCAGTTCGGCCGAGGCCGGGCTTGAACCCGCCACCTTTGGTATATGGGGCCGGCGCCCTACTCGCTGAGCCACAGGAGCCGCCCGGAATCATCTCTTTTAGCATCACTTGTTGCCTGGAGAGTCTGGGAACTTTTAAACACAACATTTCCCAGTTCCTTTTTGTTCTTCATGGAGCTTATTCCTTCAACATAGTCTGAAAAACCTCTGTGGCTACCCTGTCCAGATTTTACTAGGTACACCTTTCACTTTCCCTGTGGATGTAGGCAACAGTGCTGTCAAACTTCTGCCACTACCAAACAAGGATTCTTTTTCCTCCAATTCCCAGTAACACTTTCCTTCCTTGTCTTTAAGCCCCTACCAGCGGCCTCCTTGAGAACTAGCAGACTTTGGCTCACAGTCTCTTCTGTTTTTTATTTTTTATTTTTAGGCTTTCATTAACTCTGTCCTCAAAGTCCTTCCATCTGTGACCTGCATGTTTACATTTTCATTCTGACCTCATGACACTTCTGGTACCAAAATCTACATTAGTTATTGTTGTACAAATTACGCCAAAACTTGGCTTAAGTCAGCAGGAAATATGTATTATCTCACACAGTTCAGGAGTGGCTCCTTTGGTTGATCATGGTTTCGGGAGGTCGCTCAGGAGGTGGTAGTCAAGATGTTGGCTGGGGCTGCAGCTATGGGAAGGACTGGCAGGTTCTGGAGGATTTTCTTCCAAGGTAGTTCCCATACACAAATAGTGAGTTGGCGCTGCCTGTTGGAAGAAGGCCTCAGTTCCTCGCCACGTGGGCTGCTTCATAGGACTGTGTGAGTGTCTTCACAGCGTGGTAGGTGGTTTCCCCAAAAGCAAGTGATCCAGGAGAGCAAAGGAAGCTGCATGTTCTTTCATGACTACACCTTTGAAATCCCTCTCCATGGCTAGGCGCCTGTGGCTCAGCGGGCTAAGGCGCCAGCCATGCAAACCTGAGCTGGCGGGTTCAAATCCAGCCTGGGCCCGCCAACCAACAATGACGGCTGCAACCCAAACAAAAATTGGTGGGCGCCTGTAGTCCCACCTACTTGGGAGGCAGAGGCAGGAGACTCGCTTGAGCCCAGGAATTGGAGGTTGCTGTGATCTGTAATGCCATGGCACTCTACCCAGGGTGACAGCTTGAGGCTCTGTCTCAAAAAAAAAAAAAAAAAAAATCCCTCTCCCTGTTTTTCTTTTTTTTTGAGACAGAGCCTCAAGCTATTGCCCTGAGTAGAGTGCTGTGACATCATAGCTCACAGCAACCTCAAACTCTTCAGCTTAAGCGATTCTCTTGCCTCAGTCTTCCAAGTAGCTGGGACTACAGGAGCCCACCACAATGCCCGGCTATTTTTTGGTTGTAGTTGTCATTATTGTTTGGCGGGCCTGGGCTGGATTCAAACGTGCCAGCTCTGGTATGTGGCTGGTGCCCTAGCTGCTGAGTTACAGGCTCTGAGCCCCTCTCCATCTTTTTCACGGCATCCTGATGGGTGCCCAGATCAGCCCTCTTGAGCCTGGGAGGGAACTATTCAGGGAGTATGAATTCCAGGAGGCAGGAGTCAGTGGAGTCCCGTTAGAGAGGGGCTGCGTGTCTGCTATTTCTGTCCTCGACACAAACCAGTCGTAGTAGCTGGCGTTTCAGACTTCGTCATCTGGGCTGCACTAGCTTCTCCTGAGAGTCCCCCCTGGTTGTGCAAATTCTGACAAGGTTACTGTGAAGTGGAGATGACATCCTACTTTCTACTTTTCTAATGAGGAAATAGAAGCCAGGTGGGGATGACCGTGGTGGGATCTACCACCCTGGTCTGAAGAGACTCCTGCAGGGACTTGAAAGTTGGGGCTGAGGCACAGGGACGCAGCAGTGATGATGTTTGTGAGCAGCGGCTTGAGCACAGGGGTTTGGGCTGATCACATATTCCTGCCCTGTGCCAGCGTGTGCGGAGTGGTGAGTGGAAGGGGTACACAGGCAAGGCCATCACGGACGTCATCAACATCGGCATCGGAGGCTCCGACCTGGTAAGGAGAGGACTGCCTTCTGCTGGGGTGAGGGGCTGAGAGCTCTTGGTCCCACCTGAGGACCTTGGTTTCTCCACCGATGGGACCTGGCTGTCCCCACCTCTTGCAGGCCCTGGAATCTTATTCTCTGATGCAACATTTCCCCACAGGGGCCCCTCATGGTGACTGAAGCCCTTAAGCCGTACTCCTCAGATGGTCCCAGGGTCTGGTTTGTCTCCAACATTGATGGAACCCACATTTCCAAAACCCTGGCCAGCCTGAGCCCCGACTCTTCCCTGTTCATCATTGCCTCCAAGGTATGGGCTCTGACGCTGCCTGGACCCCGGACTGTGCATGTTGGGGTGGGGAGGGATGGATGGATGCTTTGCCATTGCCCTGGGCATCAGGCATTCCTGCCAGCCCTGACGTGAACCATGCTTTGGGGATTGGGACAACACAGCTGCCCTCAGACTGTCCCTTTCTCTAACAGACAGCAAATACAAGCAGAACTGAAGAAAGCCTGAATGGATTGATTTGAACCTTTGTCTTTAGGCCACACCCTCTTATTTTGTGGGGTTTCTACTCAGCCTCAGACTGGTCTCTACTTCTTTTTTTTCCTTTCTTTTTGAGATAGAGTCTTACTGTGTCACCCTCGGTACCGTGCCATGGCGTCACAGCTCACAGCACCCTCAACCTCTTGGGCTTAATAAGCAATTCTCTTGCCTCAGCCTCCCAGGTAGCTGGGACTACAGGCACCCACCACAATGCCCGGCTATATTTTTGTTGTAGTTGTCGTTGTTTAGTAGGTAAGCCCAACCTGGGTTCGAACCCACCAGCCCCAGTGTATGTGGCTGGCGTCCTAGCTGCTGAGCTACAGGCACCTAGCCTGGTCTCTACTTTCTTATAGATCGTTATGTTTACTCCTTTCTGACCCCAGACCCATGCCTTGATAATATAGGCATTGCCATTTATGACAGTGTCATAAATTCTCTTGTCATTTATGTTCTATTTAATTGAATTAATGCACATAAAATATTATAAGAATTTCATCTGGGGGCGGCTCCTGTGGCTCAGCGAGTAGGGTGCCGGCCCCATATACCGAAGGTGGCGGGTTCAAGCCCGGCCTCGGCCGAACTGCAAAAAGAAAAAAATAGCCGGGCGCTGTGGCAGGCGCCTGTAGTCCCAGCTACTAGGGAGGCTGAGGCAAGAGAATCGCTTAAGCCCAAGAGCTGGATCCAGGTTGCTGTGAGCAGTGTGACGCCACGGCACTCTAACCAGGGCAATAAAGTGAGACTCTGTCTCTACAAAAAAAAAAAAGAATTTCATCTGGGCCAGGAAAGGTGGCTCATGCCTGTAATCCCAGCACTCTGGGAGGCCAAGGCAGTGGATTACTTGAGTTCAGGAGTTGGAGACCAGCCTGAGCATGATCAAGACCTCGTTTCTACTAAAAATAGGAAAGCTAGTTGGGCATTGTGGTGGGCGCCTGTAGTCCCAGCTACTGAGGAGGCTGAGGCAAGAAGATCACTTGAACTCTGGAATTTGAGGTTGCTGTGAGCTATGACACCATAGCACTCTCCCCAGGGTGAAAGAGTGAGACAGAGTCTCAAAAAAAAAAAGAATTTCATCTGAATTCTGAGACACATTCCCACCGGAGCTGCAGGAAGAGAGCAGCGGGACTGACGTGCAGAGTTCAGGAGTGGGAGGGATTTTACTAGGATCCTCGTTTCTCTGGTTATAACGGGCTGGAATTCCAACATAATACTGTGACTTCATCGTGGCTGTGTGTGCCTGTGGGCTGGAGGTTACCTGGAGTAACCCGTCACTGCCCTACAAATACTCCTTTTGATACCTGGACACCAACTTGGCTTCTGCCGCAGAATGCTGGCTGGAGGCCACACATGATCCCGATCTCAGGGCCAACTGTTGCCCTCTTTGGTTGCAGACATTTACCACCCAGGAGACCATCACGAATGCAGAAACGGCTAAGGAGTGGTTTCTCCTGACAGCCAAGGATGTGAGTTGGGAGTGGGGCCTTCCTCGTGGCGGGTTGTGGGCTGGGAAAGAGCCCTGTTTCTCCTAAAGTTGGAAGCAGCAGATAGCCTTTCTCTGAGGCCTGCCTTTCTTCGTCTCTGGCTTTGCCAGCGCTCGACACACCAAACGTGACAGCACCTGCTCTAACTGGCTGAGAGCCCTTTTATGGCCTTTTCTTTAAGTTCCTTGGCCCTCCAAGATCTTCTGTGCCTAGCCACTCCCATTTTATAGGGGAGGGACATCCCTGGGACTGGTATGATTGAAAGGGGCGATAGGCAGGTTGGTGGGTGACTTCTGTCTTTGCGACCTTGACCTGGGCCTCCTCCAGCAGCCTCAGAATCAAGAACTGGGCACACAGTTACTCCCGTGCACAGCCTTGGTTTCTCCAGCATAGGAGGATCACTATTCTCGGATGGTCCCTCCGGGATGGGTTTGGTGTAACGTGGCTCTCTGTCTCTTACAGCCCTCTGCAGTTGCAAAGCACTTTGTTGCCCTGTCCACCAACACGGTAAGTGCCCGCGTGTCCTCCATGTTACCTTCCTGGGAGGGCACCAGCCACATCAGATCACAGCCTTTGAGAGTACAAGAGTTGAAGCTGGCATGGTGGCTCACACCTGTAATCCTAGTGCTTCGGGGAGGCTGAGGCAGATGGATCGCTTGAGTTCAGGGGTTCAAGACCAGCCTGAGCAAGAGTGAGACCCTGTCTCTACTAAAAATAGAAAAAAAACTAGCCAGGTGTGGTGGTGGGCACTTGTAGTCCCAGCTACTTGGGAGACTGAGGCAGGAGGATCACTTGAGCCCAGGGTTTTGAGGTTGCTGTGAGCTGTAACGCCATGGCACTCTACCCAGGGTGACAGAGTCAGACTCTGTTTCAGTAATAAATGAATGAAAATTGGCTCGGCACCTGTGGCTTAACGGGCTAAGGTGCCAGCCACGTACACCTAAGCTGGCGGGTTCGAATTCAGCCCAGGCACTCCAAACAACAATGACGGCTGCAACCAAAAAATGGCTGGGCGTTGTGGCGGGCGCCTGTGGTCCCAGCTACCTGGGAGGCAGAGGCAGGAGACTTGCTTGAGACCAAGAATTGGAGGTTGCTGCGAGCTGTGGTGCCACGGCACTCTATCCAGGGTGACAGCTTGAGGCTCTGTCTAAAAAAAAAAAAATAAATAAATGAATGAAAATTAAAAGAATACAAGAGCTGAGATGTTGTTCACATGTTTGAGGGCTCTTGGTTTGGCTGGCAGGATGGAAGGGTTGATCATCTGTGGGCTGTAAGCCATCCTTGCCTTTTTGACATTCTCTCCTTCAGTCTCTGCAGCCCTAAGGAGGGGCCTGTGGGCGGTGGGACCATGGTAACCCTCTCTGTCTCCCAGGCCCGACTGGTACCCCTTACTTTCCATATACATGATTTGCCAAAGGCCTCAGCCTCTCCCCAGTTGGGATATGCTGGGTGTTGGGGGGAAGTAGCCTATTCTTCACCTAATCACGTTAAGCCCCAGTGAAGGGATGTGACATTTTGCTCCCTACTTAGTGATCGTGTAAGTTAGTGACACCAGGTGATTAGAACTGAGTCACTTGCGTACCAGTTCTTAAGCGCCTGCCTGGCTGTGAGGTTGTGCAAGGTCAGGGAAGGGAGGCTCAGCAGGGTTCAGGGCGTGCTCCAGGAGTGACAGCACCAATCAGCGTTGCCTCGTGCTTGCTGTGTGGCAGGGCTGAGCTGAGCTGTGTCAGCTGGGGAACACAACCAGGTTATCCCGACCATTCCTCCACCTCCAGGGCTGACCTGCCCAATGGAGGACGTTCTAAGGCTGGCTCACCTTGCACTTTGGGCTTCCTCCTGCAGGCAGAGCTCAGGCCCAACAGTAGGGCTTCTCCTGTGGGGAATAGGTAAGGGGTTGCCGGCCCTGTCTGCCCAGGGGACTAGAATACGTGCAGAGCAGCCTTGGTTCTCTCCTTCAGGCTTTCTGGGCAGAGTCGCTTTCTAAGGTATAGGAAGGGCTGTCTGGCCTGGGGGATGGGCCCTGCATGTGCTTGGGGAGGCTCCCAGACATCCTGAAGGGGCATCCTCTGGTGTCCTGGACAGGCCTAGGTATGGGCCAGGTCCTCACATAGGATGTGCAGCCCCCTCAGCACAGATTCGCTGGCACAAAGTCACTGGTATGCTGGATGTGAGCTGGCCTGGTGTCGTAGTCAGACCTTGGACCCCACTCAAGATTCCTAGGCTGCTCAGCCCTACCCTGCTAGGCTCTGGGGTAGGTAAGGGGAGTGGGACCAGGTATAGGGTAGGTCCCCTCCTCCTGGAGCTCCTGCTCGTGTCTGCTACCAGACACTTCCTTCATCTCTCTCCCTTTGCCTTTTTAGAACAAAGTGAAGGAATTTGGAATCGACCCTGCAAACATGTTCGAGTTCTGGGATGTAAGTACTGGCACTTCCTGCCCTGGGTGAATGATGTGTCCTTTGCCAAGTCTGACCACTGAGCCAGCCACACATTGGGGGTGGGGGGGCCATGAGGTCAGGTTAGCATTTATTGAGTACCTGCTATACACTTAGCTTTGGGGAAGGTAGAGAGACCCTAGAGGCTGGTAGGGCAAGAGCAATCCATTTGGATGAGGGTTGAACTTCTTCCTGGGGGCAGGCAGAGTTTGCAAGGCCAGGTTGTCACTTCCCTGGGTGACAACTGCTTCCTGCCAGCAGCACTCACTGAGGGGTAACTAGAGGCACCCTTGTCCCCCTCATGGAGTTGAGGTTGTGAGTTATTCTCAGTGATGACCTTTAACTAAGCTGTAGTCGCATATTTATAAAGGTCAAGGGGTAGAGAGAGGCAGGAGGTGTGACTGGGTAGGCCTGGAAAGGAGCAATAGGAGCGGCTGGAGGGACCTGGCCTAGGGCCTGGACAGCACCTGCTGGGACTTGCAGAGCAAAGTGTGCCTCAAATGGCACAGCTGCAGTCCACTGCACTACAGCAATAGGTGGGCACAGGGATTCACCTCTGCTGGAGCCAAGCAAGGTAGCTTTCCCAGCAGGAAAATGTAGCTCAGCAGTGGTGTGAGAGGGCTGTGAAGGCTTGGGTGCAAGGATACGGTGCAGGATGTGGCATGGGCGTGGTGCTCTAACTCATGGCTGTGGCATGGGCACTGAGGAGGGCATCAGCTGTTTGGGGGTTTTCCCACTGGGGCTATTTCCTGGCCTTTAGACTGCAGGCTCTTTGCTAGGTGACAGCATCCACAGGTGTAACCTCATTACTTTGAAAGTTCTAAAGGCCTTTTTCTACTGGGGTCTGGAAGAGAATGAAGCCTTAATGCCCCAAGCCATCCACTCTTTCTATAATGAGTTAACTTCTTTCTAGAATGGGACTAGTTATGTGCCATCCTTGGAAGAATTGAGAAGAGTCACTCAAATCATATTCTGCATCCTGTGGCTCAGATGAGGAAACCCGGTCAAGAGAGACTGTGCAGCTTCTAACAAATGTTGCATGCCTACTGAGGAGGGGAGGCACCTTCCACCTCCTGCTGGAGCCTGAGCAGGTGGTGGGCAGGGACGTGCAGGTGCCCCTGCTAGCCAAGGAGCCCAACAGAGCAGGGATTGCACTGTCCATGTCCTCCCAGCACGCATTGTGGGGTGCGGTTTAGGGAGACGAGGGGTCTCCCAGGTAAGGCCTAGGAGTGACAGTTAGGCTCAGGGTCCAGGGTTAGCTAGTGAAGCTGAGTGGCTGGAGTGGGCACAGTGGAAGCCTAAGCCAGGTAGACAGAGCACGGTGGCTGGAGGGGGGACTTGGCCGGAGGCACTGGAGCGTATACGGCAGAATCAAGGTGATGTCTAAAGAACCCACAGGCAGGAACCAGGTGAAGTTTCTGGAGCTAGGGTCCGAACAGCAAGGTAGAGGCATCAGGTCTAGCTCAGGGTTATGGCACTGACCCTGAGGTGAGCGGGGAAGAGTCCAAGCTGGTAAAGGCACGTGTAAGTGGTAAGGCTGTCTCTGCTGGGGTCAGTCACGGGGTCGCTTCGTATGTCAGGATCAGGCAGAGATAAACAATGGGGTCTCTCAGGACTCAGCCAGAGGCAGCATGCGGAAGAGCCAGTTTGGGACTGTGAGTTCCAAAGAGGAGCAGGGCAGGGAAAGGTGAAGTCTGTGAATTCTGGAGGAGAGACACAGGTATTTAAAGATGGCTATCAGGTGAGGTCTGAAGGGCCAACGTCGTGTGTTCTAGCTGTTCAGACTGGCTCTGTGGGAAGAGGTCTAGGTCTGTGTCATGGGACAGGTATGTACACAGGGGTCTCTCCAACTGGTTCTGAAAAGTGAGGGTCAGGTAATGGGTGGTTAATCACTTCAGTGGTTTTGGAGGCTGAATGTGGTGCCTCATGCCTGTAACTCAGCACTCTGGGAAGCTGAGGCAGGAGTCCTCAGGATTGCCTGAGCTCAGCTCCAGGGAGAGCTTGTCTCTAAAAATAGCCAGGTATTGTGGTAGGCGCCTGTAGTCCCAGCTATTTGGAAGGCCGAGGCAAGAGGATTGTTTGAGCCCAAGAGTTTGAGGTTACAGTGAACTCTGATGATGCCATGGCGTTCTTCTGAAAGTGACAAAGTAAGACCCTGTCTCAAATAAAAAATGTAAATACATAAGTGACATTTGGGGGACCCAGGATTACGCAAATACAGATCCTGTGCAAGGACAGGTCCAAGGCTTTGTCTGACAGGCTCATAATAGGGAAAGGTCTACAGCTGAAGGTAGGCAGACAGAGCTGGGTATGACACAGGAGGGTAAAAGCCATGACTCCAGGTCAGAACGGTGTCCTCAGGTGACGCATGAGTCTGGGAGGTGGGGAGTCGTGGGACCTGGATCCCCCGGGAGAAGACATACAAGCTGGACTCAGGCAAAGGGACAGAGAACTACGTCTGTCTGGAAGGACTATGGAGTCTGGCTCTGGTACAGGTATGTGGGGCAGGTCTGGCAGGTGAGGTGTGAGGGTTAAGTGGAGAGAGACCCACACACCACTGTTGGGTCTCACAGATAAAGTTTGAGCTGCTGAGGTACAATCCCAGGTCTGAGAAGCTGGGTCTAGCAAGGTGTGTAGAGTTTGTCAGGTAACTTCTGTGAAACCAAAGGCCAGCAGAGGTAGCTGATGTGAAGAGCCATGGCCAGGTTCACTGAACTCCGCCCTGCAGTAGAGCTCAGGCACAGGTAGGTACAGGGGCCATGTCAGGTGAGGCCTGAGGAACCAGAGTCAGGCCCACTTGTTACCTCTTAGATGACCTCTGAGGATGTAAGGTGAAGACGGGACTGGAGTAGGTCTCTCAGGTGAGATCTGAGCAGCTGGGATCTGGTATAAGTGAGTAGATCTGGATTTCCCAGGTGGCGTCTGGATAGGTAGGGAATTTCTCCCGGGCAAGGTTTAGGAGTGTGGCCAGGCTCAGGCACGTGGAATGGAGCTTCTTGGGTAGGGTCTGTCTGGTACAGGTTTGTGTCTTTGGATCTGTCAGAGCGGAAGAACATGGAAAGCAGGCCCAGGGTTTGTCAGGGAAGGTCTCTGGAGACAAGATCAGGGTTCAGGTTCATAAAACTATGTCCACTGAGGTATAAAAGGTCATAGTCAAGGCTCGGTGCCTGTAGCACAGTGGTAGCCATGCCAACCACATACACCAACGGTGGTGGGTTTGAAGGACAATGTAATATTGACATTGTCGATGACAATGACAACTGCAACAAAAAATAGCTAGGCATTGTGGCAGGCGATTGTAGTTCCAGCTACTTGGGAGGCTGAGGCAAGAGAATCTGTTTCTCTCTCTCTCTCTCTCTTTTTTTTTTTTTTTTTAGAGACAGAGTCTCTCTTTATCTTCAGGTAGGCATCACAGCTCACAGCAACCTCCAACTCCTGGGCTTAGGCAATTCTCTTGCCTCTGCCTCCTCAGTAGCTGGGACCACAGGCACCTGCCACAATGCTTGGCTGCGGCTGGGTTTGAACCCGCCACCCTTGGTATATGGGGCCTGCACTCTGCCCACTGAGCCACAGGCGCTGCTCACAAGAGAACCTCTTAAGCCCAAGAGTTTGGGGTTGCTGTAAGCTGTGATGCCATAGCACTCTACTGAGGGTGACATAGTGAGACTATCTCAAAAAAAAGAAAAAAAAAAAGGTCATAGTCAAGTCCGAGTAAGAAAAACTGGATGTGTTAGATGAGTTACTAGGTGCAGTGTGAGGACCCAAGTCAGGCTTAGGTAGGTAAAGCTGGCCTGCTGGGTATGGTCTGAAGAGCCAGGGTCATACTATGTATACAGGTAGATAGAGCTAGCCTTTCAGGTGTGCTCTCAAGAGCCAGGTTCATGTACAGTAGGTAAGAAGAACTGGCTCACTAGGTGTGGCTGAGTACTCCAGGCTCAAGCACAGGTAGGTAAGGTAGACAGAGCTAGCCTTCCAGGCATGGAAGGGAAGCAACATTGCGCCCAGGTAGGCCCACCAGCTGCAGCCTCAGAAGCTAGGGTCAAGGCAAAGGTAGGTGGAGCTGGCCCACCAGGTGCAATGTGACAGCCAGGGTGCAACACAGGTAGGAAGGGCTGGCCTGCCAGGTGTAGTCCAAGGAGGGAGGGTCAGAGGTGGGTGGTCAGAGTTAGTCTGCCAGGTATAGTTTCTGGAGGAGGCCTGAGGATCACAGGTGGGTAGAGCTGGCTCTTTCAGGAGTGGATTCAGGCGAAGGTATGCGCCTCTGGGTCTTTGTGGTGAAGCCTGAAGGGTGAGGGTTAAGTCTAGGTGAATCCAGCCCACAGCACTGGGGAGTCGTTAGCGCTGGGATTAGCCAGGAGTTGGTGACAGTGGATCTGAGAGATTTAAGCTGAGCCCGACAGAGGGTATAGACTGCCGAGATCAGGGTTATGGGTAAGAGCTGGATCACAAGGAAGGAATGTGGAGTCTGAAGTGAGCTCAGGGACACGGACCTGGGTCTGTCAATTGAAGTGTGAGGGGTCAGGATTATGCAGAGTCAGGTGTGTGAATCCAGGCCCCTCAACTGAGGTGTCTGGAACCTGCCTCTGACAGGTGTCCCAGGAGTTGGACACAGGTGGGCAGAGCTTGGTCTCCCAGGTGAAGCATTTATGCTCAGAGCTGGTATGTTCACCTGACTGGTTGGTTCCCTTCAGGTCACTTTGGCAGAGGTGTATAAACATGGTCCCAGCTGGGTTCAGGCACAAAAGTTACCTCTGAACTTGTTAGATGAAGTGGGTGAGGCAGGGTCTAGCCCAGGTTTGCCTAACTGGTACAACTGGCTGGGCCTGAGGAGGTGGGTCATCCACAGGTGCTGGATGAGGCACAATTTGGTGGGAAGCATGGGCTCTTGTTGAGGGAAAGCAAGCCTTAGTCATCATAGGGATGTGGACCGGGGTCTGCTGCCTGATGTTTGGGAGCTGTTAGGATCGGGTGGGACAGAGTGGCCCTGAGGCAGTCAGCTCCCTGTTCTCAGCGTTTGGTCAGGTGTGGTTGGCAGTGCTCAGGGTGTTATAGAAACCTGAGAGTCTACAACCACTCCGAGATGCTAGACTGCCAGGTGGCATTGCATTGGGGTTGCAATAGAGTCTGAGATGCCCGAGGAAGGAACAAAGGATTGTACCTGGTTTGACTGGGTATCTAGTGGGTGGGTTCTGGGGTGGATGAAGCACAGAAAGTCACACTGAGGAGTTGCTTCTCTAAGGTAGGGTTTACAAGGCCCTTTGCTGGTAAAGGTGAGGTCTAGCAACCTGTGTCTGCAGGTTGAGCTCTCAGAGACTCCAATCAGGCACTGCTGGGCTCTCTTGACATCTGAGCACCTGGTCTTGGCCAAGGTCAGTAGCCTGAAATCTGTCCATCTGAGGGTGGATAGATTGTATCTAGAAGGGTACTGGTCTTGGCAGGATCCTTGGCTTGAATTGAAAAGTCAAGTTATGGCCTGGCGCAGTGGCTCATGCCTGTAATCCCAGCACTCTGGGAGGCCGAAGTGAGTAGATCCCTTGAACTCAGAAATTCAAGACTGGACTGAGGAAGAGAGAGACCCGTTTCTAAAATAGAAAAACTAACCCCATGGCAGGTGCCTGTAGTCCCAGATACTTGGGAGGTCAAGACAAGAGGATGGCTTGAGCCCAGGAGTTTGAGGTTTGCTGTGAGCTATAATGACACCATGGCACTGGACCCAGGATGACAGAGAGAGATGCTGTCTCAAAAAAAAAAAGAAAAGAAAAGTCAAGTCCCTCCAGTGGTTTCTTTAGGGCTTAATTCTCTCCCTCTTAAGAAAGGCTACTCTTGGCTTGGCGCCTGTGGCTCAAGAGGCTAAGGTGCCAGCCACATACACCTGAGCTGGTGGGTTCGAATCCAGCCCAGGCCTGGAAAGCAACAATGATGGCTGCAACCAAAAAATGGCCTAGTGTTGTGGGGGGCACCTGTAGTCCCAGCTACCTGGGAGGTGGAGGCAGGAAAGTAGCTTGAGCCCAGGAGTTGGAGGTTGCTGTGAGCTGTGATGCCACAGTACTCTACTCAGGGCAACAGCTTGAGGCTCTGTCTCATTCAAAAAAAAAAAAAGAGGCTTGGCGCCTGTGGCTTAACGGGCTAAGGCGCCAGCCATGTATACCTAAGCTGGAGGGTTCGAATCCAGCCCGGGCCCGCCAAACAACTATGAGGGCTGCAACCAAAAAATGGCTGGGTGTTGTGGCGGGCACCTGTGGTCCCAGCTACTTGGGAGGCGGAGGCAGGAGACTTGCTTGAGCCCAGGAACTGGAGGTTGCTGTGAGCTGTGATGCCACGGCACTCTACCCAGGATGACAGCTGGAGGCTCTGTCTCAAAAAAAAAAAAGAAAAAAAAAGGCTGCTCTTGTCATGGGGCCTTTGCACATGCTCTTCTGACTGCCAGGATGCTGCTCCCTCAGCAGTTCTCTTAGTAATGCCTGCTCACTCTTCAGATCTAGCTTAAGCACCCCTTAGATTTCTTTTATGGTCTTAGCACCATTTTCCCTTTATCCTGAGCACTGCTTTCCCAGTTTCATGTTTATTGGCCTGATCAATTATTTCATTTACACCACCCCACTTGACTGTTTCCATTGCCTCTGGCAGGTGCTCAGTAGATAGCTGTTAGATATGATATGGAGTCTGCAAGTTAGCATCAGAAGGTGCAGTGTGAGTGGTGGGCCTAGATATGTCTTGAGGCTGAGGCTGAGGAGATCAGTCAAGTCCAAACATGGGCCACCATCAGTGTCCTGGGAGATGTGGTGGGGTGCTGGGTCTGTCACTTGAGGAGTCATCACAAGACTAAGGTATGAGGCTTGGGGTCTGTCAGCGTCCAAAGAGGCAGAACTAAACGCAGGTAAGAATTGCTGGGTCTTTCATAGTCCAACAAATGGTGTCTGTGACAGGTATTGTGAAGCTCTGGGCCTCGGTCTGAGGAAGTGGGGCCTGGCACAGATACAGGCTCTGGTCTATTTTCAGGGAGGTGGGCTGGCACAGAGAACGAAGTTGTGGGTCTCTTGAGTGTATGAGAAGGTCAGACCAAGGCCAGCTAGGATGTGCTAAGTCTGTCTTGTGTTGGAACAGGCAGGCCCAGGCCCAGGCCCAGGTAAAAAGTGCTTGGTCTTTCACTATTCAAGGAAGTGTGCCTGGGCCCGATGTGAGATGTTGGGCTAGGAAGTCTGAAAAGGCAGGGCCCTGGAACAGGTATGAGGCCCTGGGTCTGCCAGTGTCTGAGGAGGGGAGCAAGGCACAAGTAGAGGTTCTGAATCTTCCAAGTCTGAGGAGGAGGGCAAAGCACAAATATGAGGTTTTGGATCTTTCCAAGTCTGAGGAGGCAGGCAAGGCCTAGGTATGAGGTTCTGGATCTTTCCATGTCTGAGGAGGTGAGCAAGGCCCAGGTATGAGGTTCTGGGTCGGCCAGTGTCTAGGGAGAAGACAAGGCACAGGTATGAGGTTCTGGATCTTTCCTTACCTGAGGAGGTGGGCAAGGCACAAGTATGAGGTTCTGGATCTTTCCATGTCTGAGGAGGTGGGCAAGGCGCAGGTATGAGGTTCTGAGTCTGCCAGTATCTGAGGAGAGGGCAAGGCACAGGTATGAGTTTCTGGATCTTTCCATGTCTGAGGAGGGGGCAAGGCCCAAGTATGAGGTTCTGGATCTTTCCATGTCTGAGGAGGTGAGCAAGGCATAGGTATAAGGTTCTGGGTCTGCCAGTGTCTGAGGAAGTGGGTAAGGCCCAAGTATGAGGTTCTGGATCTTTCCATGTCTG
>CAUYON010084469.1:0-101258 GCA_963573935.1 Arctocebus calabarensis | reverse complement strand
AATCCTTTCTTCTGCTTGTTCCATTCTGTTACTGAGGGATTCTACTTTGTTTCTCAGATCTTTAAGGGCTGCAACTTCTTGTCTCAATGTGTCAAACTCTTTGGTCATTTTTTCTTTGAATTTGTTGAATTCTTGAGACCTCTTTTGGGTCATCTTTTGGATTACTGCTTAAAATTCTAATTCCATCTTTTCCTCCATTTCTCTGATCTTATTTGCAATCCAGATTCTGAACTTGATTTCAGACATCTCAACCATTTGCCTATGCAGGGGATCTTGTGCTCTGCTGCCTTGTCGTTCCTGGGAGGAGTTGGTATACTCTGATTATTCATATTGCCAGAATTTTTCCGTTGATTCTGCCCCATGGTTGTTTTTCACCATTGTGTCTGGCCCTACAAGTTGTGGGCGCAGGACCGTGTCATTGTCCGGGAAGTTTTTGTCTGGTATTGGGCCTTAAGAGAGGCCTGGCAGTCACCGGTGGGGTCTCTGCAACAAGGCTGACCTTTGGATGTCCCATGGGTGCCAGTCTGAGGCCTGTGTAGTTGCCGGGAGTGACCTTGGCCAGGAGCCTGGTGGTCACAGGTGGAGTCCCTGGCAGAAAGCAGACCTACAGAAACCTGGCAAGTGTGGGATACAGGGAGGACCAGGCAGTCTCCAGGGGAGTTCCTGGCTCGGGGCAGGCCTGCAGAGGTCTGGCAGTCACCAGCAGAGTCCCTAGCAGAAGGCTGGCCTGCAGATGCCCCATGGGTGCCAGTTGGAGGCCCGTGCCATTGTTGGTACTGTCCCTGACCAGCAGCGGACCTGCAGGGGCCCTGCAGGTGCCAGGCGGAAGCCCACCCAATTGCCGGGGGCAGACCTGCGGAGGCTTGGCAATTGCCGGCAGAGTCTGTAGCATACGGCGGGCCTGCAGAAGTCCGGCAAGTATGGGGTGCAGGTCCAGGTGGTCGCAGGGGTAGTTCCTTGCCCAGGGTGGGCCTCCAGAGGCCTGGCGGTTGCAGTCAAAGTTACTGGCAGAAGGAAGGGCTGCAGAAGCCTTGCAAGCTCGGGCATGGGGCTGCATGGTCGTCTTGGAATTTACTCACCAGGGGCAGTCCTGCAGGGGCCCTGGGGATGCCAGGCAGAGGCCTGCATGGTCCCTGGGGGCTGGCTGGGGCAGACCAGCAGAGGCCTGGCAGTCACCGGCAGAGTCTCTAGCAGACAGCAGACCTGTGAAAGCCTGGCAAGCACGGGCGTAGGGCCTAGCAGTTGCCGGGAGCTTTTCTGGCTATGACTCACCCTGCAGAGGCCTGGCGGTTGCAGGCAGAGTTCCTGGCAGAAGGCAGGCCTGCAGAAGCCCTGCAAGCTTGGTCATGGAGCCGCATTGTTGCCAGGGGATTTACTTGCCAGGGGCAGACCTGGTAGAGGTCTGCATGGTCGCTGGGGGAGTTACTGGCTGGGGGCAGACCTACAGAGGCCTTCAGGTTGCCACCAGAGTTTCTAGTAGATAGCAGACCTGCAGAAGCCCAGCAAGCTTGGGGTGCAGGGCCAGGCACTCTCCTGCATCTTCCCTGGCTGGAGGGGAGGGACACTTGTGAGCACTTTTTGCAAGGAAAAGCATTCAGTGGTGAACAAGCTATAGAAAACTTCTTTCAAAATTTCTTGGCTACTCCCTTTTCAGGCCTCTTTGCCGCTGGCATACACAAGCTACTATTAAGAGTAGGACCATCAAAGTATATACTTTGACTGTACTTCTTCTTGTTTGACATGTAGTAAACTAATCTTTTGATTCAAAATCTGACATTTCAGATTTAATGACCTAATATATTCAGACAAGATTTTTCAGCCATTAGAAAAAATGAAATTCGGACACATGCTACAACATGAAATAAACTTACATACATCATACTAGATGAAAGAAGCCAAATTATACAGATACCATATGATTGCATTTACGTGAAGTTTCTCAATGGGTAAATGTATAGACACAGAAAACATATCTGTGATTGCCTAGTTCTGGGGAAAGGCACAGGGATTTACTGTAATCTAGCATGACAGGACTTTTAGGGGTAACAGAAGTGTCAAAAGCTAGATGATGGTGATGGTTGCATATCTATATACAGTTACCAAAATTTATTAGATTTTATCCTTAAAATGAGTGAATTTTATTCATATTGCAAAAGAAAATGCTTAAAATATGTTATTCATCTATTCTTCTGTTGTACACAGTAACAAATGTTTTTTATACAAATGGATTGATGCACTTGTTTTGTATACCTTTGAATGTACAGTAGAAGCTCCATAGCTGACCACCCCCCTACATTTATCACCTCCCTAAGTTGATCTAATTTTCACAAACTGGACACACATCATATGTATGTATCAGTACAGCAGACCTGGTTCATTATCTTGTCTACCTCCGTTTGTTTACCAGTTTGTCATGGGCCCTTAAGTGGTCAACTTACCGAGGTTCTACTGTATAGCAAATTGTGGTTGGATCTGAAGCCCACTGTCTCTGTCCTGTGTAACTCTAAACAAAGACAATTCTCTCTTTTCCCTCCATCTCATATTACCTCCGGTCATGCTTGCGCACAAAATTCAATGACATCTGAATACTTCTACATCTTACAATTATGGCAATGGCTTGAGAGTGGGTCTATGATGGAGCCCAGGGCCTGGCCTCTGTGACAAGATACAAGATGTCAGCATTATTACTTTATTCATTCCTATGTGGTCTTTGTCACATACCTCCACTTAAGGAGTCTAAATGGTACTAACTCTTATGAGTATCACTATGCAATATTTATCAAACAGCTACATAAACACACAATATTTAAAACAAAAATTTCCCTTGTAGAAATTCATCTTCTGGACATAGTGAAGGATGTTGATATGTGTCTGGTTAGTAGGACTGCTATTCTTATAATTTTATCCCTTCACATCTGAGCCTGAATTTATGAAGGGAGAACAAATGAAGAGGCAGAGAGGAGCACAGGGAAATATTGATGGCAATGCACACACACACACACACACAGACACGAACCATGTTGTGTTATCATAATACTGGAATTCTCTGAAAGAGGGTTGCTGGGCTCAGGAAGGACACCTTCAAGTCACTAGTGCAAACAGCCATAGGAAGCGTGCCCTATACGGTGCCCATTACCAGTGCACAAACTCTGAAATGATACCATCCACACAGTGTAGCTAATAGGGAATATCAGAACACTCTAAATAACATGGAGTTATAAAAATTGATTATGTTGGCTCAGTGCTCATAGCACAGTGCTTACAGCACCAGGCACATGCACTGAGGCTGGAAGGTTCGAACCTGCCTGGGCCAGCTAAACAACAATGTGAACTGCAACAAAAATATCTGTACATTGTGGCCAGTGCCTGTAGTCCCAGCTACTTGGGAGGATGAGGCAAGAGAATCACTTAAGCTTAAGAGTTTGAGGTTGCTATTAGCTATGACACTGTTGCAGGAAGACAAGGCCTAACAGAGAGAAAGAGCACCCGAACACCACATTTATAAGAGGAAGGGTTTTATTCATCAGCTGGAAGTTTACAGCATAGAAGAATTCCAAATGGCCGTGCTCCCCATCTACACATAGTAAATGAGAAAATCTCATGAATGCTATGTCAATTAGGTTGATGAAAATATCTCAGATTGTATGTGAAATCCACACACTGTACCCTATGATTGAATTATCGTACACAATTATGATTCAATAATAAATAAATAAATAAATAAACTGTCTACCTTGAAAAAAAAATAAAAGGAAAAGAAGTTTGATTGATAGTCAAGAAGTTTCACCCCACAGGTAACCTTTTCATTGGCCAGTTTGAATCAAGCAGGAGATGCTAGTCCAGCCCTTACAGAACTACAGGATTTTGAAATTTCCAGGAAGTTTCAAATTCCTAAGGGCTGAGTCACCATGGAGAGGACCCTGCAAGTGTATCTTTGTGCTCTCCTTGAGAAGACCTGTTCTCCCAGACCTCACCCTTGTCGGGTATCCTCTCCCTTGGCTACTAGACCCATAGAGCAAGCTGTCATCCACCAAGGTAGCTGCATGACCTGCCAACCCTGGGGGCCCCCATGAAGTGGAGGCAGGTGGTTCCAGGACCTCCCAGTGGCCCCAGCTCTGTGGGGTAAAGGCCCACATATCATTTGTGAGTGAGCAATCAGCCAACTCACCACCCATGAGCATAATGGAGCTGGCCCAGGCCACAGCCACATGGGAATGATGAGCTGCTGGGGCAGATCTCAGGTCCCAGCTCTCCCAAGTATTGGTTGAGATGTTGTACAGGATGAGGTTACCCAGTGCATTGTTGAGGTTTTGGCTTTCAAATACAGCCAGCAGCCCTGTTGTTGTTCCAGAATGAGCAACCTTAGAAACTGTTCTGGTGAGTCTCTCACTCTCATGATTCCTGCACAGAGGAGCACAGTTTGACTTTGGAAAAGAAACCAACGGTCTCTCACATTGTACAGAGGTGACATGGAGAAGGACTATGATGCCTGTGGTAAGGGTCTGCTAAGGGTCCACACTGGGTACAGTAAGTGGCCCTGATTACAGTTCTAAATCACCAACATTAAAGTTCCCAAAAGATCACCTGCTGTGCTGCCAAAAGAATGGTGTCCTCCCTCAATACTATGTCTGAGGCCATTTCTCAAAACATAGCCTGGACTCGCCCCGCCCCGCCCCTCCAGCTCCGCTGCGCCGGGCTCTGAGCGCTGGGGCTGGCGGGCCGCTGCTAGCGGCGGCGGGCGAACAGAGCGCAGGCGCCCGGCAGCAGGTGGGCGGGGTGCGGGTAGGCAGCGGCTGCCGGCTGCACTTGGGCAGGGACCCACGGCCCTGCGGGCGCGCCATTGACTTCAACATGAAAAAACTGGCTTAGGACGCAGGCATCTTCTTCACTAGGGCAGTGCAGTTCACAGAGGAGAAATTCGGCCAGGCTGAGAAGACCGAGCTTGATGCTCACTTTGAAAATCTTCTGGCTGGAGCAGACAGCACTAAGAACTGGACAGAGAAGATCCTGAGGCAGACGGAGGTGCTGCTGCAGCCAACCCCAGTGCTCGAGTGGAGGAGTTCCTGTATGAGAAGCTGGACAGGAAGGTCCCTTCGCGGGTCACCGAAGGGGAGCTGCTGGCTCAGTACATGGTGGAGGCAGCGAGTGAGCTGGGGCCTACTACTCGGTATAGGAAGACACTGACAAGGTATCAGAAGCTGAAAAGCGCCTGGGAGCTGCAGAGAGGGATTTTATCCACATGGCCTCTAGCAATTTCCTCACTCCCTAGCGTAACTTCCTGGAAGGGGACTGGAAGACAATATCGAAGGAGAGGCGGCTCCGGCGTCGGGACTTAGACCCCTGCAAAGCACCGCTGAAGAGGGCCAAGGCCGCAGAAGCCAAAGCCACGACAGTGCCTGACTTTCAGGAAACTAGACCTCTTAATTACATTCTCTCGGCCAGCGCCTCCTCACTCTGGAATGATGAGGTGGACAAGGCTGAGCAGGAGCTCCGAGTGGCCCAGACGGAGTTTGACCAGCAGGCAGAAGTGACCCGTCTGCTGCTTGAGGGAATCAGTAGCACTCACGTGAACCACCTTTGCTGCCTGCATGAGTTTTTCAAGTCTCAGACAACATACTACACACAGTGCTACCACCATATGCTGGACTTGCAGAAGCAGCTGGGCAGCTCCCAGGGCGCCATATTCCCAGGCTCCTTTGTGGGCACCACAGAGCCCGACTCCCCGCCCCTGAACAGCACCTCACCCACCACCACTGCGACCACTATGCCTGTGGTGGCCTCTGTGGCCAACCTGGCTCCTCCAGGGGAGGCTGCTCTCTGTCTAGAGGAGGTGGCGCCCCCTGCCAGTGGGATCCGCAAGGCCCGGGTGCTCTACGACTACGAGGCTGCTGACAGCAGTGAGCTAGCCCTGCTAGCTGATGAGCTCACCACTGTCTACAGCCTACCTGCCATGGACCCTGACTGGCTCATCGGTGAGAGAGGCAACAAGAAGGGCAAGAAGGGTGACGGGGACCTACTTGGAACTGCTTAGCTAGACAGGCCACCTCTTGGTCCCTGCCTTTTCTGGCCCGGGCAGGAAAGGACAGGCATAGCCTGGCCACTTACCTTGTTTGCTGGCGATACAACTGCTTGAGGTGGGGAGACTACTTCACTGCGTTCTGCCCATGCCCCAGTCAGCTGTGAGGGAGCCCAAGAGGCTGAATATTCCCCGCTCCACCCTGATCCTGCTTCTGACCTGTTGTTCTGGAGCCCCCAACCCTGCCTGCACCTCCTGAGCACCCCAGCCCTCCTGGCTCCTGCTAAGGAGGGGGGCTGCCTGCAGTAGCTGCATGTGACACCTAGTCCAGGGTGGGGGCAGCCACAGACGGGCCTAGGACGCCCTGAGGTATCCTTGGCAAGAAGTTGCCAAAAGCAGCACAGGGGAAAGGTGAACTCGACAGGGCTCTAGGGTGAGGGGAGAGCATCTTCTGGTGCTACCCTGCCCTGCCCCCCTCACAGGGGACTCAACCAAGCCTGGTGGCTGCAACCTTCACCTCTTCACTCTCACTTTTTAATTGGTGTTTCTATTTCTGCCTGTCTGCTTGCTCTCTAGCCACTGGCAAATAATAAAACCTCCTGTGTGCAAAAAAAAAAAAACCTAGCCTGGGTGAGGTCACAGCAGATACATATTCTCCTAATGTATCAGGGAGCAGGGAGCAGTGCTCTTAGCTCACCTGGTGCAGAAGCCTTTGAGCTTAGCAGTGCAGACTTACGACATGGCCAACCAGGTGGACATTGTCTTCTCTGCTGAGGGCTTTTCCCCTACACTGCCTGATCCTAGGGATCTAGATCCAGCCCTGGGTGGAGAAACACACAGCTTGTCCTTGGAAGGACATGGACACATCCCATCCCTGGACAGGAGGTCACAGCCTGTCAATGGAGCAGATGAAAATTAAGCTGCAGGATCCCTGACTTTCTTCAACAGAGGATGCAGCTCTGGGTTGCGGGATGAAGTTCTTGTTCTCATATTTTTCCAGATGACCAGCTTCACAACTTTGGACACACATGGAAAAAAAAAAAAAATGACAGGACTAGTGGAGGTCTTAGTATAAGAATTTGAGCAACATAATCAGAAAGTTGAACTCTGAGTTTCCTTGAGGGCTATGATGACTGACAAATTTTATAATCATGTAACAGTTTATATTTTTGGATGTTTTATGACAGTCATGCTATTCTTTTTTATTAAAAACATATGAGGGTTTCATTATTCATTTGTGTCTGTATATTATAAACAGAAAAGTAAATATACATTGTTATCCTTCTCTCATTCAGAAAATGATGGAGATCTTCACTCTTTTAGTCTCAGTACATAGAGGACTGTTATTCATTAACTTTTTTTTTTTTGAGAAGAGCCTCAAGCTGTTGCCTGAGTAGAGTGCCATGGCATCACAGCTCACAGGAACCTCAAACTCTTGGGCTTAAGCAATTCTCTTGCCTCAGCTTCCCAAGTAGCTGGGACTACAGGTGCCCACAACACCTGGCTATTTTTTGGTTGTAGTTGTCATTGTTTGACAGGCCCGAGATGGATTCAAGCCTGCCAGCTTTGGTGTATGTGGCTGGTGCCTTAGCCACTTGAGCTACAGGCGCTGAGCCTATCCACTAAATTTTGATAGCACTTTCTAGGGAGAAATGTTTACTTTTTTTTCTGTCTTAAGAAACACTGGTGAAATCACATTATTTTCATTTACTTTACATGTTCTTTGCATAAAATTTCAAACAAGGTATATTAAATGCTTATTGATAATATGTATTCCCTCTATACTTTTGATATTGGTCACTAACAGCAACAACAAAAAAATCCCCTGCCTGGTTAATATTATTTGCCTAATTTTCAACTTCCATTTATTTTGATTGATCTTATTTTGTTACGGGATGTTAAATCTAATATACATATTGCTATTTGTGTGTAATTTATTTTATTTTATTTTTTATTTATTTTTTTTTTTTTGAGATAGACTCTCACTCTGTCACCCTGGCTGGAGAGTAAGCTTCTTCCCTCAGCCTCCTGAGGAGCTGGGGCTAGAAGTATGCACCACCACCCTTGGGTAGATACTCTGTCTTTAATTTTTTAATCCAACCTTGAGCTTCCCAAAGTCACAGCTCTCATTGTAGTTGCAAGGTAGCATTTCATCATTCTTTTTTTTTTTTGAGACAGAGTTTTACTATGTCACCCTCAGTAGAGTGCCGTGCATGGTGTCACAACTCACAGAAACCTCAAACTCTTGGACTTAAGCAATGCTCTTGTCTCAGCCTCCCAAGTAGCTGGGATTACAGGCACCGGCCAAAATGCCCAGAACTGGCATTTTGGTTGCATTTATCATTCAGCTGGCCAGAACTGGGCTCAGACCCGGCAGCCTCAGTGCTACGGGCGCCGAGCCAGCATTTTATCATTTGAGTAAATGAAAAAAATTTAATGATGATAAACTAGAAATCTGTTTAAAACCAAAACATGTCTTCAAAGACAATTGCCTACATGTGCACTAAAATTTTTAATTGACATGTTTCAGTTGTGTTTGGGATATGAAGTTTAACAGTAAGAACTATTGATCTACAATAGACTAAACCTGAAATAGGCCTCAGAACTGATCTCAAACTGATATATGTACATGTCAGTTAACCATAGCTTGGAAAACAGTAAATAAAAGAACAACAGAGAATGATATAATTTATTTTTACGAAAGTGTATATTTATAAATTCATAGGAATTATCCAGAAGAATAAACACTGTTAATAGTTTCTCCTATGAATCAAGTGACATTGGAGGAAAGGGGAGATTTTCTCCTCACATACATTGATATAAGTTGACTTCTTTATAGTATCAGGACTCTGCTACATACCTCATTCCTGAATATCACTATGGTCACATTCAAACTACTCCACTTGGAAAGCTATGTCCTGATGCCAGTGCCTAATCTACCCTTCAATGCATTTTTTTTTTTTTTGAGACAGAGCCTCAAGCTGATGCCCTGGGTAGAGTGCTATCACTCACAGCAACCTCCAACTCCTGGGCTCAAGTGATTCTCCTGCCTCTGCCTCCCAAGTACCTGGGACTATAGGCGCCCACCACAATGCCCAGGTATTTTTTGGTTGCAGCCATCATTGTTGTATGGCCTGGACTGGATTCAAACCCACCAGCTCAGGTGTATATGGTTGGCACCTTAGCCGCTTGAGCCACAGGTGCCGAGCCCTTCAGTGCAATTTTGTAAGTCTTTAGTTTTCCTTGAATTTCCCTAATAACTGCTGTTGTATTATCCCTGACATTCAGAATGTCAGTAAACTGTCTTTAAAAAAAAAAAAATATATATATATATATATATTTCCTGCTCACACCTATAATCCTTAGCACTCTGGAAGGCTGAGGAATATGGATTGCCTGAGTTCATGGATTTGAGACCAGCTTGAGCAAGAGCAATAAACTGTCTGTAAAAATAGCCAGGCATTTTGGCAGGCACACATAGTTCCAGTTAGTTGGGAAGCTGAGGCTAGAGAATAGCTTGAGCCCAAGAGCTTGAGGTTGCTGTGAACTATGATGCCACTGAACTCTATAGAGGGTGACAAAGTGAGACTCTGTCTGAAAAAAATTTTTTTTCTTTATCTTCAGTTAACAGAAATGTCATTAGGGGACATATCAGGTGAATAGGAAGGCTGTTCCAATACAATTATTTCTTCACTAGCTAAATACTCCCTCACAATGTGATGTAAACTGATGCACTGCCATGAGTTAGTAGGCAAAATTTTCAGTTAAGATTGTCCTGTTTCTCTGCTGATGTTTCCAAAGTCTGCTATGCTTGTTACAGTCAGGTGAAGATTTTGACGCCCCCTTAATTAATTTTTGCAAAGGTTTTCATTGCTTCTGCTCATTACTGGCTGCCCTCACCACTCTTCATCAGTGATGCTTTCTCTTCTCTCAGAAAAATGTTCAGTCTATTTGTAAACTGCCATTTTCTTTTCTTTTTTCTGTTTAGTAATTCTGAGTTCAATGAAATCTTTCTTTTGACATTATCATAAATATCAAATTTTAGCATATTTGCCCTAATACTAAAACCAATAACCCTTTGGATAGTAGTATTTATAGTTGTTCCCATACATTTTTTCCTCAAATTATATTTTCTACGGCGGTGCCTGTGGCTCATCGAGTAGGGCGCTGGCCCCATATACCAAAGGTGGCGGGTTCAAACTCTGCCTCGGCCGAACTGCAAAACAGAAAAATAGCTGGGCATTGTGGCAGGCACCTGTAGTCCCAGCTACTTGGGAGGCTGAGGCAAGAGAATCGCCTAAGCCCAGGCATTGGAGGCTGCTGTGAGCTGTGTGATGCCAAGGCACTCTACTGAGGGCAATAAAGTGAGACTCTGTCTCTACCAAAAAAAAAAATTGTATTTTCTAAGTATATCTTACTTTAAAAATGGCAGTGAGGGCCCTGTGGCTCAATGGGCTAAGGCGCCAGCCACATATACCTGAGCTGGTGAGTTCGAATCCAGCCTGGGCCCACCAAACAACAATGATGGCTGCAATCAAAACATGACCAGGCGTTGTAGCAGGCACCTATAGGCCCAGCTACTTGGGAGGCAGAGGCAGGAGACGTGCTTGAGCCCAGGAATTGGAGGTTGCTGTGAGCTGTGATGCCACAGCACTCTATCCAAGGTGACAGCTTGAGGCTCTGTCTCAAAAAAAAAAAATGGCAGTGAGAAGCAAGTGAATATGCCAGAATATTTTAGTCACCCTTTAGTTTATTAAACTGCCATTTTCTTCATGGCCTTATGACCATAATCTTGGACTAATAGACCCCTGATTTCACTTTTGCTCTTCCCAAGTTTAAGAAGAAATTTTCAAAAGTTTGTTAATTTCTCTGAATCAAGCTCTGACATTCTCACAAAAGCACACAAGAACAAAAATAAACATCACCCAGCAAGACACCAACACATGTCAATGAGAACACAACTGTGAGACACCGATACACCAAGATTATGGAACCTTGCTGAGTTGTTTGCACAGGGTTGCCATTGTAAGCGCAGAGTGGCAAGTTCACAAATGTAACTCTCAGATCTCAAAAAAAAAAAAAATTTCTTTTTAATTAGAAAAAGATTGAAAATTAAGAAAATCACATTTCGAAGACTTAACCTCTTCAATACAGCAGCACCCAGTTGGGGCCATTTCATCCACTGTGTATTCTGGCTGGGACTGGGACTGGGCTTTAGCCAGGTAGTGTTTCGTTCTACAATGTTTGGGGATCTATTTGAAGAGGATTATTCCAGTGTGCCAAATAATCAGTATAAACAATGGAAAAAATTAAAGACTAAAGTTTGGAGCCACCTGCTCCTAGAGAATTCACCAATGGAAGCAGAATCAGAAATCAGAGTGGAACTGGTCATCTCAATTCCCTTCTTCAGACACTTCATTTCACTCCTGAATTCAGAGCTTTATTTTCTCCTGGTCCAAAAGAGTTTGGTTTATTTGAAGATAAGGATAAGCCTGATGCAAAGGTTTGAATTACACCTTTGCATTGATAGCGCTTATCTGTTCAGCTTCTGGTCCTGGACCAGGAAGCTGCACCTACAGACCTCACTGACTGCTGCAGGGAGACCAGCAATGAGATGAGGCAACATGATGTGCAGGAACTGAATCAAATTCTCTTCAGTGATCTGGAAACTTCTTTAGTTGGAACTTCTTGCCAAGATCTCATCAATCGTCTGCAGCATAGAACCATCATTAAACAAATTGTGTGTAAATAACACAAGAATGGCAGTGAGAAGCAAGTGAATATGCCAGAATATTTTAGTCATAAGTTATATCATAAATTATAATTCCTGTTATTAAACCTGTGTGCTATAACAGCACATGAGATTAAAGTGTTTATTACTAGTAAAAACTTCTTGCATGTTTTCTCTTATTGTATACCTAAGTCATGTATGTATAGTCTAGAATTCTTCTAAACTGAAGGCAGCAAGTATCTTGAAACTTATTCTTTTATTCAGTACTTTAACACTTGGAAAATGGATTTGGAGGATTTTACAAATAGAAGACTATGGCCTCATGAGAGAAGCCAATGTCTTCGTGGTTGGAATATTGTCAACAAGGTTAATTAGAGAACTAAGAAAAATAAAAATATTGAGGAATGTTTAAATTGACACACATTGGTATTTAAATATTAGATTTACTTTATTACTTTCTTTAGAAAGTTCATTTATATGTGTGTGCTTAGGTTTATTAATTATACGTAAAGTTATTATAAACCTATTTTAATTAGTATAACCTTCAGTTCTTTCTAATGACATAGACGACCCATTAAATCTAACTAGAAATTAGAAATTGGAATTAAATATTGTAAATTTGCTCATGTAAATATAATAATCTCTGTTTTCCCTACAAATCTTATACAGCCAATGGTTTCATCACTGAACAGTAATCCTTTAATAAAAGTCTTCTACTGTGGCAAGACTTGAAGAAAGTTTCTGTGTTTGACTGAATGAGTAGAAAATTAAGGCTTGGTGCCTATAGATTAAGCGGCTAAAGTGCCATCCACACACACCAGAGCTGGCCGGTTTGTATTCAGCCCAGGCCTGCCAAACGACAATGACAACTACAACCAAAAAATAGCCAGGCATAGTGGCAGGTGCCTATAGTCTCAGCTGTTTGGGAGGCTGAGGCAAGAGACTCACTTAAGCCCAGAAGTTGAAGGTTGCAGTGACCTGTGATGCCTCGGCATTCTACACAAGGCAACAGCTTGAGGCTCTGTTGCAAAAAAAAAGTGGTATTTTCTTTTCTTTTCTTTCTTTCTTTTTTCTTTTTTTTTTTTTTTTTTACGCCCTCAGTAGACTGCCATGGGGTCACAGCTCACAACAACCTCAAACTCTTGGGATTAAGTGATTGTCTTGCCTCAGCCCTAGTAGCTGGGACTATAAGCACCCACCACAACATCCGGCTATTTTGCTTCCTTTTTATTTTTAAGAAAAAATTGGGGATTAAAAAAATGCTTTTTGGCTCTATAGGCTGTGCAAATAGAAGCTTTTTGGTCACCTTAATTTGAAAATACATAGTAATTAAGAGGTTGTCTTTGAAGTACTGTATGATTGACTTTAGTTATAATAATTTACCAAATGATTTCAAAACAATATATATAAGGCACATTATAAAATAAGGACATCTTTAAATAAATTTTAAAAAATAATTAAAAAGTGTTGCTATTTAGGGTGGCTCCTGTGGCTCAGCGAGCAGGGCGCCGGCCCCATATACCAAAGGTGGCGGTTTCAAGCCCGGCCTCGGCCGAACTGCAAAACAAAAAAATAGCCGGGCGCTGTGGCAGGCGCCTGTAGTCCCAGCTACTAGGGAGGCTGAGGCAAGAGAATCGCTTAAGCCCAAGAGCTGGAGGTTGCTGTGAGCAGTGTGACACCAGGGCACTCTACCCAGGGTGATAAAGTGAGACTCTGTCTCTACAAAAAAAAAAAGAATTCTGAACTCGATTTCTGACATCTCAGCCATTTGTTTATTTTATTTTATTTTATTTTATTTTTTTGAGACAGAGCCTCAAGCTGTCTGTCACCCTGGATAGAGTGCTATGGCATCACAGCTCACAGCAACCTCCAATTCCTGGGGTCAAGCGAGTCTCTTGCCTCCGACTCCCAAGTAGCTTGGACTACAGGTGCCCACCACAACACCTGGCCCTTTTTTGGTTGCAGCCGTCATTGTTGTTTGGCGGGCTGGACTGGATTCGAACCCACCAGCTCAGGTGTACGTGGCTGGTGCCTTAGCCCGTTGAGCCACAGGCGCTGAGCCACTTTCTAGGATTCTGTGAGAGCAATTTTACTCGTTTCTCACTGATTCTTTCCCTGTAGGAATTCACGATTTCCCCTGCTCTGCTGAGTTATATAGCATTCTTCCATTAACATTTTTCGTCATTGCTTGATTATTCTTTCCATCTCTGTTTTTATTTATGTGTAATATAATAAAACATGGGATGTGTGTTCCTGTTTCTTTCTGAAATAGGTTTGAAGATGTTGACATTAAGTTGAAATTCATAGGTGACCTTCAAGTAGAGGATTTCATATTTGTTTGGAAGTAGCATCTTTGGGGCAGTAGTGCAGAGAGAGTGGATCCTGGGGGCCAGGATTGAGTTAGGTTCAAGACTGTAAGAGGTAAGAAGATAGCAGACTGGAGTAAGTTGGCAATTGTGAGGATGGACGGAATTGTCCTAATGAGAAATAACTAGGAGAAGAATCAACAATTTTTAGTAAGTAATTGGATGTGAGCATGAGAAAGAGATTGGAGAGAGGATGCCCTGGTTTTTAGCAGGGGAATATGGGCAGATGGTAATGCCATTTATGACAGCAGAGGGTGCTGGGAGGGAATCAGGTTTTGAAATTGGGAGCCATATGAATTTAGTTTTGGGCCACTGAGTTTGAGGTGTCTTTGATATATTTAGGTAGAGACACTGAATAAGTAATATTAAATGGTATTTGAATCCATGACCATGTAAGAAGTGCATTAAAACAAAGATTTAGAGGAGAAAAGAGGAATTGGATCTAATTCTCATAAGTGTCAACATGGATAGAAAAAAAGAGAACCCTAATAGGATATCTGAAAAGCCGTTAAAGAGGGAGAGAGTATGGTGTCAAAGAAGACTAATAAAAAGGATTTATCCAGTAGTTAAGTATGGTAGACTAAAAGTATCCTCTGGTGACATAAACGCCATTGGAAGGAAGAATTTCTGTGGAATGGTAGGAGTGGAATCTAGGACATAGTGGTTTGAGGAATAAGAGAGAGGTGAGGAAATGGAAACTGGATGTGGAATATCTTTTCACATTGGTTGTTAAAGTGAGGAGAGAGAGCTCAGTAGTTACAAAGAAATGTGGTATCAAGTTAAGCTTTTTTAAAAGTTATTTTTCTAATGTTTAAAGATATTTAAGTTGCTTAAATGTTAATGGATAGGCAAATAAAAGTAGGGGTAAATGATACTAATGAGTAGAAATCAATGAAAGGGGGAGGTCCGTGAGAAAGGGTGAGGGGATGGTCTATGTAGTGTAGGTATACAGCTTGGGATTGGAAGAGGGACACCACGCCTAGTGTGGTGAGTGGATATGGTGGAGGGTGTGGTAAAGGTATTGCTTGACAAAAAGCTGAGTGAGTTCTTATGGCTTCCTTTTTTTCCTGTGAAAGAACGGAAGTCAAGGTTGTGTGCTTGGAGTGAGGGAAGAAATTGTGTGATCAGAGATTTGAGGAATGTGGCAAAGATTTGAAATAGCTGTTCTACTGGGCTGAAGAGTATCCTTCCAAAATGCATGTCCAAATTGAACCTCAGAATGTGATTTTATTTGGAAATAGGATCTTTGCAAATCTATGAGTTCAGAAGAGGTCATAGTGGTTAGAGTGGACCCTAAACCCAATGGCTGGTATCCTTTTAGGGAAAGAAACACAATAACACAGATGAACACAGAGGGAAGATGGCCACGTGGAGACGTGAAGAGAAGCACAGGGAGAACATCACCTGAAGATAGAGGTAGAGAGTGGACTGTTGCATCTACAAGCCAAGAAATGCTGAGGTTTGCTGGCAACCACCAGAAACCAGGAGAGATGTAGGGAATAGATTCTCCCTCAGAGCATCCAGCCTGTTAGAGGTGAGTAGATTTTGTCATGCATATGCAGGGCATAGACAAGGTGGCAATGATAGTTTCAGCAAGTGGATGAAAGATGATTAACAATGGAACAAAGTATGGTTAGCTGAGTGGTTAAAGATGTAAGGTGGCTGACAGGACAATGGACCATACTGTGGTTCAAGGGACAGGCTGAAAAATAGCTGTAGCGAGAAAAATTGAAGAATTCAAAATAAGAGGTTAAAGTGAGAGAGTAAGATGACTGAATATGTGAGTTCATAACCTGAGCAGTTCTAGTCCATGGCAAGTTCTAGAATGTGACTAGTGTATGGTAGAGATGACAGTCATCGGAAATGAAAATTTCAGGGCCAGAAATTTAGACAAGCCAGACACACGGTAGTACACACTTCACTTCCTGGTGGTTCCTATCTTTAAAAAATCCCCACTGCTTTCAACAAAAATACAGTAAACTGAATTAAAACACACAATATGAAAAACAATGTAATAGTCTCTTTCTTGTTTAGTCCCATGAAGACTTCATGTTTTAAATCAATGAAATAAATTGAATAAGGATGAATTCTACTTTTTTTTTTTTTTTTGAGACAGAGTCTCACTCTGTTGCCCTGGGTAGAGTGCCCTAGCATCATAGCTCACAGTAACTCTTGGGCTCATGTGATCCTTGCTTTAGCCTCCCAAGTAGCTGGGACTATAGGCACTAGCCACAATGCCAGGCTAGTTTTTTTCTGCTTTTAGTAGAGATGGGGTATTGGTTTTGCTCAGGCTGGTCTTGAACTCATGAACTCAAACAATTCACCCTCCCCAGCCTTTTGGAGTGCTAGTATGACAGGTGTGGGCCACAACTCCCAGCCCTGGTTGAATTCTATTTTAAAATTGAAAAGTGGGCTTGAAATGCTTCAGAATTAAATTCATCCTCAACACACTCAAGGAAGAATTTTCAAATATAATACACTTTGTCTTTCTTCTAAAATGACAAATGGTACCAATTATGAAGTGACCAATGTCCTATTTGTAGGCCTTAAAACATACACCAAAAATGACTGTAATTGGTTGTCATCACATTTTCATTTAATGAGTGACAGATAATTTTATTGACTTAAATAGTTTCAATACTTGTGAGTGCCAAAAAAGCATGCAAATACCACAGATGATAAAATATATAATATAATTAGAAAAGACCCTATCAGGGCACAGATGGTCTTACCCATATAAGAGTGGCTTTTATTAAATTTTCATACTTCTAAAGTCATCCTTTAACTCAAGAGAATAGTTAAAGAAACTGAGATGGGGCGGTGCCTGTGGCTCAAAGGAGTAGGGCACTGGCCCCATATGCTGGAGGTGGTGGGTTCAAACCCAGCCCCGGCCAAAAACCACAAGAAAAAAAAAAAAAGGAAGAAACTGAGATGAATATTTTGTAGGAGAGAAGAATAAGGCTGAGGCAATAATTGTTTTTACATAATAAAAGGCCTATCATGGTTAGCACCATCCTTTTACTCTGAGGAGCAGTCCCGTCCCCTTGCAATGGGTCAACATGATGCCCCAAGGAACTCTGAGACTCAAAACTATGAGATCCCCCTGCAGTCCTGGCCCCAGGATAATGGCTTGGTGAGTGTATCACTCCTGCTGAATGGTGAGATATTGTTTTTATGGAATTGGACGCTATTGGCTAACCAGCATGATGCTGAGAAACTGATCTTTGGTGACTCTCATTTCCATAAGAAAACAGCATTCGAACACTGGTATACCAATAATCCTTGGCCAACCCTGATGCTTGAGTCATGTGTGGCCCATGCGTCAGCTCTTGCCAGGTCTCATTCTTACCACTGATTCCCTGGACTATAACCCCTGAGGGCAGCCCTCTGTCCTTCCACCACTGGCATCCAGTGTGGTGAACACATCTCCTCCACAGGCTCTGTGCCATGTGTCAGGGAGTCCTCCATATTTGGCTGTGCTTGTCCTCTTTTAGGCAGTTCTAAGGCTTTTGCTCCACAATTCTAATGTGTCCTTCTTATGAGTATTATCTTTTGACTTCAATTGATGTTGAACAGGTTGTATTCTCCCAAACCGGTCTTAAGCCATGCCACATGAGAGAAAGACCCCCCTCCCACACTTATTCTGCACTCAGGCCATTCACTTATCTTTCCTGGTGGTGATGTGTGTGGAAGGCAGGGGTGCAGTCAGTACTGAAAGAAATAACATTCTAGGAGTGTAGTGATTATATTTTTTTCCAGTGCTCTCCATTGTTTTGTATAGACTTGTACTTCCATTTGGTATTTCTTTTCTTCTGCCAAAAGATTTCCTTTAACTTTTTTTTTGTAATAAAGGTAAGCAGGAGATGAATGCTTTCAACTTCTGAAGAAGTTTGACTTCACCTTTGTTTTTGAACGGCATTTTCATTGGGCACAGAATTCTGGGCTGACAGTTTTTCTGTTAGTGCTTTAAAGGTTTTACTCAGCTGTCTTTTGCTTTGCATTGTTTCCAGAAAGAATTCCACAGTCATCCTTATCTGTGTTTCTCTGTAGGTAGTGTGCCAGCTGCATTTAAGATTTTTAAAAATTACTTATTGTGAGCAATTTTGATTACCATGTACTTTTATATTATTTTCTTCATGTTTCTTTTGCCTAAGGCTTGCTAATGTTTCATAGATATCAGGGTTTATAGTTTTCATTAAATTTGTAAAAATTTTCTTCCCAAGCAAAGCATTTATTTGGGATAATATACAAGAAGTGGAATTGTAATTTGTGGCACACAAACTAGAGAAGCCCTGGATGTGTCTGAGGAAGAAAGGAAAGGCTGGGATTTTATTGGGGTAAAAGAGAAAAGTTATATAAGGTATTTTGGCAGGTGCGAATTCTACCAATGAACCACAAAGGCTATGGTATAAGTTTTTTTAAAAAAATGTTCAGGGCCCTGCGCCTGTAGCTCAGTGGTTAGGGTGACAGCCACGTACACCCGAGCTGGTGGGTTCAAACCCAGCCTGGGTCTGTCAAACAATGACAACTACAACAAAAAATAGCCTGGCATTGTGGCTGGTGCCGATAGACCCAGCTACTTGGGATTGCTGAGGCAAGAGAATCGCTTAAGCCCAACAGTTTGAGGTTGCTGTGAGCTGTGACAGCACTGCACTCTACTGATGGTGACATAGTGAGACTCTGTCTCAAAAAAAAAAATGTTCATTGGTACCAGCCATGTCTCATAGGAGCCAGCGAGCTCTGACTGGTGAGTGGCAGCAGTTACAAGGTAAGACTTACAACCTTAAAGTTGTTACAGGCAATTGTTGTTCTGGATGAACCTTTCAGGACAGTTTCTGAAATAAGTATTTGGGACCAGAGTGTTTTCTACTGTGCCTCAACACTATTTTATTTATTTATTTTTTTTAAGTTGTAAAATTTTTGATTGTTGTTACTTCCAGTATTTTTTTCGTTACACCCCTTTCCTTGAGACTCACTTATATATTAGAACTCTTGACATTTTCTTATAGCCCACTGATGTTCTTTTCATTAAAAATTCTGTTTTCTGTTCAGATTGTTTCTATTGCCATGTCTTCAAGTTCACCGATCATTTTTCTATAATATGTAATTTGCTGACAATCCTATTCATTATATTTTTTATTTCACACATTGTAGTTTTCATGTTTAGAAGTTTTCTGTAGTTCTCATGTCTAGAAATTTTTTATATCTTTTAGATTTCCATTTAACATTTGAACATACAGAATGCTTTTGTAATAACTTTGAAGGTGCTTTTTTTTTTTTTTTTAGACAGAGTCTTTCTATGTTGCCCTAGGTAAAGTGCTGTGGCATCATAGCTCACAGCAACATTTAACTCTTGGGATTAAGCTATTCTCTTGCCTCAGCCTCCCAAGAAGCTGAGACTACAGGCCCCCACCACAACACCTGGCGATTTTTTTGTTTCAATTGTCATTGTTTTTTGGCAGGCACCAGCTGGGTTTGAACCTGCCAGCCCCAGTGTATGTGGTTGGTGCCGTAACCACTGTGCTACGGGCACCAAGCCTGTTTTAAGGTGCTTATCTATTAATTCTAACATCAATGTCAGCTCGGGATTGACTTCAGTTGATTGATTTTTCTTCTCATTATCGGTCAGATTTTCCTGCTTCTTTGTATGTCTAGCATCTGTGAGTGGATACCAGCTATCATGAATTTCCCCTTTTCTGTGCTGGATATTTTTGTGTTCTGATCAGTATTTTTATACTTTTTTTTTTACCCCCTGAAATGCAGTTATGTTACTTGGAAACTATTTGATTTTTCAGATTTTGCTTTTAAGATTTATTAGATAAGACTGGAGTAGTATTTAGTCTAGGCTAATTATTCCCAGCTACTGAGGCAAGACCTTTTCTCAGTACTCTGTTCAATGTCTCTTGTATTAGGGAATTTTCTAGTGTGACTGGTAGGGACAGGCACTATTCCAAGCCTTGTACAGACACTGGATACTGATCCTTAAGGCTCTTTCAGATTATTCTTTCTCTGCCCATGTGCAATTTTCTTATATATGTGTATTGGTAAGTAGTTCATAGAATTATCAAGGAAGTCTTTCTGAAGATCTCAAGAATCTCTTTCTATACATCTCTCTCTTCTCTGGCACTCTGTCTTATAACCCTAGCTGCTTAGGTCTATTTATACTCTTAACTATCTCCTCAGCTCAGAGAGCTTGTCAGTTTCCTCCCTAGATCATGACCTGGAAACTTCTCAAGGAAGCCACCTGGGATACTTACAGGGATAATCATGTCTGTTTTCCACCTTTTAGAGGTCCTTCTCTTTTGTTGCCTAATATCTAACATGTTGAAAACTATAGTTTTATATATTTTTGTCTGGTTTTATTTGTTGGTTTCAGGTGGGAGGATGAACCTAGTCCTCACTGAAGCTGCTCATCTTTTATGGGCTGTTGGTTTGTGAGGATCAGTGCAGGAATGCACTACTTCATTGGATGGAATTAAGTTTGATTCTCACTTTTTCAAAAAGATATTCTTTGTTATTGTTGATGGAAGAAGAAAGCACCTAAGATTTCTTTTTAAAAAAATTATGCTAATAATTTATGCTAATTTATTTTTCATAATAATCTAAGAAAAGGAGATAATTACTGAGACACGGTAATAAGAGCCTGCTGAATCATGCAACTTGTCTCACTTCTTTCAAAGTGAGCCTTTATAAAGGGAAAGGTTGAAAGGATTTGTGATTAGAGGTATGATCTGATCACCTCTCATGAGTAAGTGACTATGGATAACACTGCTAACATTCATAACTTAGAACGAGGAGAGAAAGAAGAGGAGCTTTCTTTTTGTAGAAGTCTATAGACTTATTTCCACACACGACAGCAGCAAGTGGTAGAGAATGACTGAATTTAGTTACACATCCAGTTATTTTGAAAACAACTCTGTAATTCCTTCCAATAACTGATTAAATATTTAAAAAGTGTATGAGTGTGTTCCTAATTTCTTTCTATTTACCCAAGGTAGAATTGGTAGAGTAATTGTATAAAATTGAATCAGTAACATAAGAGGAATTGAGCGAAATGCAAATCTCCCCACCTTTAATGAGACTATAATGTTAGAAAAAAATCTCCTTTATGCTTTTTATCTTAAGGAATGTGGAGGATTTTAATGCTTGCATGCTGTTGTGTCTTGATTTAAACTTTTGCTTTTTATGGCTCTCCTGTTTTAAATAATGAATATTCTTAAGATCTCTTTAGTACCTTTATTTTGTTTATTTATTTATTTTTTTTTGAGACAGAGTCTCACTATTTTGCCCTTGGTAGAGTGCCATGTGTCACAGCTCGCAGCACTCTCAAACTCTTGGGCTTAAGTGATTCTCTGGCTTCAGCCTCCCAAGTAGTTGGTACTACAGGCGCCTGCCACAACACCCAGCTATTTTTTGTTGCAGCTGTCATTGTTGTATAGTATGAACCCACCACCCTCAGTGTATGTGGCTGCTGACGTAGCCACTGTACTATGGGCACTGAGCGTCTTCACTATCTTTAGTACAAAAGGAAGGAAGAATGGAAGACAGGAAAATTAAGTACAGCTATTTGTTTATTCACTTTTTTATTCAAGATATAATTGAA
Organism: Arctocebus calabarensis; assembly: GCA_963573935.1. Classification (NCBI taxonomy): domain Eukaryota; kingdom Metazoa; phylum Chordata; class Mammalia; order Primates; family Lorisidae; genus Arctocebus; species Arctocebus calabarensis. The sequence goes on along the minus strand of CAUYON010084469.1, from coordinate 79,542 downwards.
TATATTTATGTACTTTGTTTTTGGAGACAGAGTCTCACTATGTCACCCTAGGTAGAATGCCGTGGTGTCATGGCTTACAGCAACCTCAAATTCTTGGGCTTAAGGGTTTTCTATTGCCTCAGCCTCCCAAGTAGCTGGTTCTACAGGTGGCTGCCACACACCCAACTATTTTTCTGTAGCAGTCTTCATTGTTGGTTAGCTGGACAGCCTCGGTGTATGTGGCTGGGTTCAAAACTGCCAGCCTCAGTATATGTGGCTGGCACCATAACCACTGTGCTATAGGCGCCGAACACATTTATGTATTTTTTTAAAGGACTTATGGCAGCCTGAAAAGATACATACAATGTAAAGGTAGAAAAAAAGACATAAGTAAGAAGATGGGATAAAGATAAATAAAATAAGGCAGAAAAGGTGACACCAGGATAAGGCCAGTGTCTTAGTCTGTTTGTGCTGCTTTAGCAGAATACCTCAGAATGGTTAATTTATAAAGAATACAAATTGATTTCTCATAGTTGTGAAGGCTGAGAAATCCAAGGTCAAGGCGCAGGCCTAAAGGGAGGGCCTTCCTGGTGCATCCTCTGGAGCAAAAGAGTGTCATGTTCTCATACGCAAAGGTAGAAGGGCAAGAGAGAGAGAGAATCTCCTATCATGAGCACTTTTTAGGATGGTATTAATTCATCTTGAGGGCAGAGATATTAGGCTCCATGACCAACACTATTGCATTGGGGATTAAGTTCCTAATGCGTGAATTTCTAGGGGCTCACCAAACCACGGTAGTCAGTACCTGAAATATAGAGCCTTGAATACTTGCAAACAATGGGTTGGATATTGAACCCTATGCTTCCTACCAGCTAACAGCAAACAATAAAAACACATAATTTATTCTCGTTCTTGTGTTCCATTGAAGATGAGTTTTTTTGCCATGTCTGTGTCTAGGAACTGAATAAGTTAACTCATCTTATTTTCTTATTAACCGTAAGGCAATTGAGTCCAGGAATGGCTGTCCAAAATAATGACTTTTGGCTTTAGGGCAGCTGAACAGTAGGCCTTATGGAGCAGTAAATAAAAATAGGGACCTATTTTCTGCATAGGCCAATTCTAAGCTATGCCAATAAAAGCCATACCACCTGCGTAGCAAAACCTAGTTATGTTAATTCTCTTAAGTGATTTCTCTCCTTCCCTCACTTCATTTTAACCTCCTCATTCTACATTAATGTCAAGACATTATCTCAGCATGGCCTTTATTCTCCCCAGTCCATCACTAAACTGCTCTTACTTATGCTCACTCTTAATCATGGCATTAAGTTCACAGCGTTTATGAGCATCAATAGTCTGGGGATAGTTTAAGTGTGTTCAGCTTAGCCAATAGTTGATTCATTTTCACAGAGTGAAAATCAAAGAAAGATCAATAAAATCACAACAATCTCATGCTGCTCTCAACATATTTATTCACAAGGTAATATAGTATATCCACAGTTATATCTAAAGGTGTCTGCTTTTTATGTATAACATTCTTTCTGCAAAGGCCTGGTTTCAGTTCAGAAAGGAAACCAGTTAATAATTAGGGAGCAGTGTATGCCTGTCGTTTTAATACATAAGGTAGGGTAATTTCTAGAATTCCTTCCATGTGTCAAGGCAGAGTACAAGGAAGAGCTGCAGACCTGAAGGAACTCAGAGTCTGGTGGGGAAGGGAGAAGAGTGGGCCAAGAGCTGTGATGCAGCCTGATGCTTTGATGCTATTGAAGAGAGATAATAAAGCACCTCATTGGCCTGGGAGTGGGAAGGTCAGGGGAGGCTTTAAGAATTTAAGAATTCCTTTAGGCCTAAAGCAAAAATCTCACTTGGGATTCTGAAAATTACTTATATTGGGCTTTATGTACTCCTCTAGAACTGCTGGTCTGAAGGCAATCAGGACGCTGTCTAAAGGTTGTCTCCTAGATTTTTGGCATCTCTGTAATTATACCCTTTCAGAAACATAAGAGTCAAACTTACTTAATAATTAGAAAAATATATTGTGGTACAATACATATAAGAAATCATTTACTATTAGTGACATTTAGGACTTTATACCATTGTGTAATCATTCTGACTATCCAATTCCAGAACATTTTCATCACCCCCATATGAAACCCTGTACCTGCTAGGCAATCACACCCTATTCCTCCCTGCCCCAGATCTGGACAATGACTACTTATATTGCTATGGGTTTGCCAATTATGCATTTATCTAAGTGTAATTATGTATTTAGGGTCTTTCACTTAGCATAATATTTTAATATTTTATCCATATTGTATTAGTACTTCATCCCTTTTTATGGCTGAATAATATTTTATGATATGGATATACCACATTTATTTATTTATTCATCAGGTGATGGAAATTTGGGTTGTTTCTACTTTCTGACATCATGAATAGTTTTTTTATTGAACTTGAATATGAATATAAGTTTTATTTGAACACCTGTTCTCATTTATTTGGAATATACAAGCAGGAGTGGAATTGCTGAGTTACATGGTAGATTTATATTTAACTTGTTAGGGAACTGCCACATTGCTTTCTACAGCAGCTGCTGAACTTACTTTTAATGAGAAAGTATTTCTTTCAAGGTTATTATGTACTTTGGTAATTTATTCTCCCTACAACTTCAAAAGATTATTCTGAGGATTAATAACCTTTGTGAAACTGTTAAAGGCCTTTAGAAAGCAGCCTTTATATAAATTAAAGGTATTATATACTCAGACATTCATTCTAGTGTAGTGTGCAAGGAGTTTGATAGTTCAATAAATTTACATGAAATTCATTCTAGGTAGGTGTGGGCTTTTGCAATCTTAAAGGCTCGAAGCTGAAAAGAGACAAATTGAGTTGAATTAGTTTGTCTTGATTTGACCTGTTTTTCCTTAATAAGATATTGGAGGAATAAAAAAAAAATGCTATCCTTTTGAAGTGTGGGCACGCTCGTTTTGGTTGTTAGATCTATTAATTAATTTATCTCTATTCAGAACAGTCTAATGAACTGAAACCTAAGATTGCTGTTTATTTAAAGCAGAAGCAGATGTGTGGCTGAACAGATGATGTTTGCAGTGTTTTAGCAGACTTTCGTAATGGTTTCTGAGAGATAACCAAGTGAAAAACACATTTGAACTATTTCTGTGGCTCTGGACTATGTTTTAAAAAAGATTTGTGAAGGGGACCAGACACTCCTTTGACATGATTTGTCCTGTCCAATGTACACAGCACCCCTTCCTGTAGCACCTGGTCCTGGGTGCAAGGCTTTCTGAGAAAAATCCATTTCCAGGGCTTGTGTAATGAGTCAAGGAACAGGCAGAAACTTATACAGTAGGCACAAAAGCCACAATAGGCTTATTTTCAAGAGCTCCGCCTATGTTTTTCTCTAACTTATTATTTCGAAGTTGTCTGAGGTTAATCCTCATCCCTCCATAACCTAGTTGGGCTATGATGGCTAAGGTGGCACCTTCACATACTTCGACTCAGTGAAAGCTAGTGAATGAAGTTTACAAGTACTAAGTCTTTTAGTGACTACAATGTGTTAGGAATTTTACTTTTATTATTTTAAATCCTAAAAAAAAAATGAAGTAGTAGGATTTTCATATTAATTTTGGAAACGATACAACTGGGTTTCTGAAGGATAAGTAATTAGCAAAGCTGAAATACAAACGGAAGGGTAGCTGATACTGTGGCCTGAGCTCTTACTAATGTACCAGTTACTTTCTCAAATAAAATGAGAGGGAAATGTAAATATAGCAAATATTAAAAATTAAAAAATAAGCTCCTTTAAGCGAAGATATAATACACATCAGACCATCTAAAAAATGTATTGCATTTATCTGCCCACCATTCGGATGTGAGCTGAAGTCATTCTGTTCTTCCAGATTAATTTGACTATACGCCCCATTCTCCTGCGTGGGAGAAGTCCCACATCTTCCACGGTTTTGAGGGTCTCCTTGTTCTCCTCTTCACTTTGACTTCAAGATCCGGCAGCTTCTAAATCAGTTTAGTTTATAGAGCATTCTCTTTTCTTTTCCCTAGGAGTGGAAAACTAACAGGCTCAAGTCAATTTTTGCGTAAATATATTTTATTCTTCCTTTATGTGAACTCTGGGCAGAAAAATCCCTCAACGATTCTTGCCACTGATTAGCTTTTTAGTACCATGAAATCTTGCTAGAGGTTCTACCCTAAGAATGTTTTAAATTCTTTTTTGTTTGTTTGTTTGTTTTTGAGACAGATTCTAACTCTATTACCCTGGTAGAGTACTGTGGCTTCACTGTAGCTCACAACCACCTCAAACTCTTGGGGTCAGGAGAGTCTCTTGTCTCAGCTGCCGTACCTAGTAGTTGGGAGTAGAGGTGCCTGCCACAAAGCCCAGCTAGTTTTTTCTGTTTTTAGTACAGATGGGTTCTTGCTTTTGATCAGGTTGGTCTCGAACTCCTGAGCTCAAGTCATGCATCTGGCTTGGCCTCCCAGAGTGCTAGGATTACAGGCATGAGCCACTGAGCCAGGTCTTTAATTTTTAGTAAGGTAAAGCAAAGGGTGTAGCTGATGGCCTGATGTGAAGCGAGTGAGTGCAGGAGGGGAAAAGACTTGAGAGGTTTGCGCTGTAACACCTCTGTGCTACAGTTGAGAACTCAATAGATCCGAGAGGGCAGGGGCTTGCTCAAGTTCAATATCTAGTTGTTACGCGCGACTTTCATTCTTATACTTCACCTCGGAACCCTTGGCTATCTCTCTACTCTTCTTTGGGTTGTATCTGCTTTTCTCAGGTCTCCTCTGGGGGAAAACTGGAGTTTCTGGGGTTTCTAAATTCATTCAGCCTTAGGAGACAGAAGCAGGAAATGAGGCCACAACCCTTGAAAAATGTTTTGCCTTAAAGGAAGTCCTGAAAGTCTGTAATAACTTTGGACTGCTTTATCGAATATTTCCCTCTTCTCTGACTTTCACAATCACAAGTGGCCTCTCAAACTGTCACATTTTAGATTCTCTAGGACCGACAAATTGTGAGGAGATAGATGCTGTAATGAATTTGGCCAGAGAAAGCCTATTTTAGAAAAGAGTAATGAGAATCTTAATATTCTTAGGTGACATCAGGTTTTTATAAAAAATATGCATCCAATTATAAAAGAAAATTACCAGGAAAAGAAGAGAAGAGGGTGTTGTTACTCAGGTACACAGCAACAAAGAAAACCCTGTCAGTACCGTGCAGGCAATGGCTCTGAGACCCAGAAAACTCCCTATTGCCAAGTTCCCATCCTCTAACCACACTCTAAATACAAGGACAAAACAGTTGTGTAAAATCAGTCTCTGACTCATTCTTGAAAGGGAAATTGAGCACTGTATGGGAAATTTGTAGTAATCTATGCTCATTCCCTGAACATTTCAGACTATTCAGCTGCTTCTTTTAAACATTGAAAAGCAATAAACAGCTATAGCTCGTCATTGTCACAAGAGAAGAGTATTATACAGAGGACTAAGATGCAAATAAAAATTCCCTGGGATAGAGGAATGGACGTTTAGCAATGTAGAATGCGTACATTTTTAAGACTTTTCTGTCTTAAATGGTAGCCTGAATTTAAAGACACAAACAAAGCCCACAAAACCCAATTTAGCTTATATTAAAAAGTAGATGGAAGAGAAGAGAGGAGAAAATGAAGGTTAGAGTCAAAAAATTCAAGAACAACAAAGTATCTTTTCTGTATGGTTTTTATCCACTCCCTCAGGACATTGATAGTTAACAGGAGTTTGATTTTCTGATTTTTATGTTATTCATGGTACATTATAACTTTTTGAACACTGAACCATCAAATTGAACTGGACTTTTGAATAATCCAAAGTGTAATTCTTTGTTTTTCAGAACTCACAGGGGGAAATGACTGTGTACCTGACAAAACCAAGTCCATAAATAGAGGTAACTAATATTGCTGAAGTAGACAATAGTTTTCTCGTGGCATTTAGGTTTATAAAGCAAAACCAGCTACAACTGAAGTGCGAGTTCTTTCTAAATCATATAATATAGTTTTTTAAATTAGTAAATAGAGCAAATACTCTGACACACACAGCAATTTAAGGATGCTTCAAACGTAGAGGAGTTGAAGGTTAGAGATTCTGTTTTCAGACTGCATAGCCATGAACTCTCCATAGAGTTCAGAGTCATGAGCTCTCTAGTATCAGTCTTCTGGGATTTTCCCCTTTTCTGAAAGATGCTGAAATGTAGATGCACAAGAGGACCTGTGCCTTGGAATTACACAGACGAGCATTGAGATGGCTTTGTGATACTAATTCTCTGATCTTGACCAAAGCAAATAATCTGAGCTCTGTTTATTCCCTTATAAAGTGCAGTAAAATATTTTGACAAAGCATGTGAAGACTCCTGACTTAGATACACACAAGTTACTTTTGTGAATTATGAAGAATGCTTTATATGTGAACCTATAAGATTTGATAATTTGTTTCAGCTTCTATTGGCACTCAGGAGATGGCAACTGTATTAATCATCTGTGCCATAATAATAATCCCCAAATTTTAGCAGATTAGGACAATGGATGTTTAATCTTCCCCCTATTAAATTTCAATATAGATGGAGCAGCTTCTATATGGGAACTGCTTTATTTGTAGCTGAGAGAGGGATATTGAGAATTGAAGGAAATAATCACGCATAACTTCAAGCTCCTGCAGGAACTTAGCACCCTGACATTGTGTTGGCCAAAGTAAGTCCCATGACCAAGCCTGCCATTAACAAAGAAGGGGAGTATGAAAGTGCCAAAATAATACTCTATTTTTAGCAATAATAGAAAAGGCAATTTCCCAAATAGCTTTGCAAAGGGAATAATGCAAAAGGCCTTGCTGTCATAATGATAGAAGTTCTCTAATGCAAATTTGTATGTCTTATTTCCTCTACCTATATCACAGATTCTGCTTGAAAATTTATCTTTAAAGTCCTTTAAATAGCACCTCTGAAATTTACTGGGTAAGGAGATCATCTATAAACTGAGATAGGTATACATGCAAATAAATATTTAAATTAAACCAATGATAATTTTTTTTTGCCATAAGGTAGGCAACCTAGTGAAAAATCTAGCTCAAGCCCCATAATTGCTCATTTCAAATATAATAGAACCTCCATAGCTGACCACCCACTTCAGCTGACCTAATTTTCATAGACTGAACAAGCATGTATTAGTACAGTGGGTCTAATGCCTCGTGTTGACCACCTGCATATGCTGACCAGTTTGTTATTGTCCCTTGGGTGGTTGACTTACAGGTGTTTTACTTACAAAAGCACTGCCAAGTGAGTAAAAAAAAAAACCAAACAGTTATATAATATCTTTGTTAAAATTTTTTTTTTTTACTTTCTTCTCCTTCCAATGAAACATGTCTAATTATAAATTTATACTTCATCTACTCATTAGACATACAGAGTCAGACGGTGAAGTTCATGAACTTATCCTAGAAAAATTATTACATACCTCACTGCTGAACATCACTGTGGTCACCTTAAAGAACTCCCCTTGGGAAGCTATGCACTGATGCCAGTGCACAGTCCACCCTTCCAAAGAATTTTGGAACTCTTTTTCTGGAATTACCATCAGAGCTGTCATAGAAAATTAAGTTTGTGGGCTCATCCTAGAAAAAGGATGGCCAGGCTTGGCGCCTGTGGCTCAATGGGCTAAGGCACCAGCCACGTACACCTGCGCTGGCAGGTTCGAATCCAGCCCAGCTGGCCAAATGATGGCTGCAACCAAAAAATGGCTGGGCATTGTGGCGGGCACCTGTAGTCCCAGCTACTTGGGAGGTGGAGGCAGGAGCCTTGTTTGAGCCCAGGAATTGGAGGTTGCTGTGAACTGTCATGCCACAGCACCCTATCCAGGGTGACAGCTTGAGGCTTTGTCTCAAAAAAAAAACAAAAAGCAAAAGAAAAAGGATGGCCTTTGGTGTTAGATGTGGTCTTCTAAGTCTTTGAGTGCTTCCTTTTGACTGAATCCAAATTTTATAGAACAAATCCTTTTATGAATCCTACTTAACACTGTAAATAATCTCACCATGGCCTTTTTCAGGAGGTAACTAATAGTATGTCACTGATGATGTGGATTTGGGAAGGAATGTATACAATATTGAAGCAAAACCCAAAGCACTACTGGATGGAACTGACTAGAAGAAAGCAGGTAGGCAGCCTACGAAGGTTTGGAAGGGGTCATATTTCCTAAGAAAATACAAGCTTAGCTTCTGAAGGCCTGCGGATTTTCTCATCTCTAAAGACTGGGTCAGGCTCTCAAGTGTGGAAGAACAGTCAAGGTCACACTCCCCAGCATCTTCAGATGGGGCCACAGAGAGTAATGGATAAGGACGACTCTCTCAGAGGACAAAGCCAGAGTAATACCAGGAGAACTGTTTCTAGAGATCCCAGTCCATCTTAACTCCTCCTCTGCAAGGGCAAGGGGTCCTCAGAGTTGCGGCTGAGTGGGATGTCGTAACCTCTGTGCAACACAGGATGCTGAGTATTCCCTGTCCCTTCCTTTTCTACACTGGAAGGGAATTTTCATTGTGTAAGGTGTGACTTCTCTCCTACTTTCTATTGGGTGAGGGGGACTGAACAGGGCTGATTACAAGCCAACCTCCAATCCGACGTAGTCCATTGTGCAAACTCTAGCGACCCTGAAGGTTGGGTTGAAAGCAGTGCCTGGATGGAATTTGGATTGAACTTCTATAGGTGAGGGTGTTCTATGACTTGGAAAAAGGGTGATCATGGATACCGGATGGCCAGAAAGGCAAAATGAGGTAAGAATCAGTAATTATCCCCGCCTCCATTCTCCCTGTCTTCCTTTTAGTAATACAGCTCCTCGAGTTTTAGCTGGATACTCAGGTCCACAATGTTTCCATCATCCCTTGTAACGAAGATGACTGCAAGGCTCAAGGCTGTGTTTAGAGCACTAGTTGCAAGTGAAAGAAATTTCCAGGTCACTTTCCTGTTGCATTAAAAATTTGCCAAATCCTGAGGATGTGTCTGCCAAAGTGCCTGCAAAGCCATCTTGAAGCTCTGAGAATTTCTTCCTAAGATTTTGTGACATAAATCTGAGAAATGACCCACCTGAAGGAGACTTACAGTCCCTTTCAACCAATCAAATACATTTTCAGAACCTTGCTCTCTATGGCAAAACGTCTCCCTTTGCCTTGGTATCTAACCTCTTCCACTTTTAACTCACTGACCTTGATTTTGAATATTGTAGCTCTTTTTGATGGAGCAATAAATAGGCTCAGTTTTTGTCAGTTCTTGTGGCTGTATTTTTATGTAACTTTCTTAAAGATAGGCTGCTTGCCATGAATTCTCCTTTTCATCCTTTCTGCTTGAGAAACAGCTGCTCTCAAAGAACACATTGAGGATGGCAGAGCTACCCCCTAACTTCAGTCTGCTCCCCTCCAGTCGTCCGGAAAGAGCAAAGGAATCTTCTTAATTTAAGTCACTGGATCTTGGTCACTTATTAAAAGCAGCATAACCTGTACCTTAACTAGTACTCAACATAAAAGTCTTGATCTTACAACAGTAGCTACTTAGGTAAAGCCTTAGTACTTGTGTATGCTCAGCTAATGTTCATTATTATTCTTAATGTTGAATAAGCTTGTTGACTGAATGAATGAGGAATAGGTATGGAAAATCTATATTACTGTTAAAAAATTTGTTTTGGAGGGAAATGGGGTGAGAATTTTTGGAGACCATTTGCAGCATTTAATAGAAGCAAAACATAGAAAAGTATTGGCTATGATGCACTAACAATGTTTATTTTGAGTATGCACATGCTTGATGCTTTATAAAATGGTAGTGATCATTGTGAGCTCTTCTTAGCAGGTGCCTAATCTAAATGACATCTGTACTAATACAAACCAAGGTGGGACCACACCTACAGTGCATCTTAGAAGGATGCAGGTGAAACTTACTAAATGCAGAATATAAATGTCTTAACACAATAACTAAGAAAATGCCATGAAGGCTATAGTAACCAGTTTGGTGAAAATATTTCAGATTGTATATGAAACCAGCACATTGTACCCCATGATTGCACTAATGTACACAGTTATGATTTAATAAAAACATTGCAGGTAAGTCTGACAAGTGGCAATTGTTGCTTGCTCTTTTTTCTTTTGTTCTCTCTTCTCTCTGTTATGTGCAAGAGCTTAAATAAAATGCATCACAAAAAATGTTATGAAAGAAAGGCACATGCTATGTCCAGGACAAATATAAATATGTTCAAGTGTTAAGAAGTAACCCAGTAATGCTCGTTGGATATAGTGTGCATAGAGAGTTACTCCTAATTTTCTGAGACCAGTACAATGACCTTTGGTTGTGCATAGTTTTTCTGTCTCAGAAACACCAGTGACTCTCTACCACACTACCTGTGAAGGGCTGCATCTTATTTTTTCTTGTTAAAAAAATCACCATAAAAAAAAGAGGGTTGTGTCTTCTTTAAGTATTAATTCTAGGAGTGATTCAGCTGCAATTTATTCCAACATCACACATTTCTTTACATCAAAGAAAATATAAAAATGTGGAGCTGAGAAGGGAGAGAGACCGACTGTCTTGGGAAATCGGGAAGCGGAGTAGGCCATCTCTCCCGTCCCCGTTATTAACTGCTATTCTGCTGGGGTCAGACGGGCCAAGAGATTAGTTGCCCTGTGATGGTTCTTTAATGCATCTACGGGTACTTGGTGGCCTCAGGCTTATTTCTAGGAGACATTTGTCAGGATATTGAATGTTTCTGGACCAAGTTTCCTAATAGTGTTCTCAAGGGACTGGCAGAGGAAAAATGGCAGCGCTCATGAAGGAGACCCGAGAGGCACAGAGTCACAGCCGAGGCCAACCTGGTGAGCTCTTCACAGACTCTTCTCCCTGGAGCGGGGAGCTTCCCCCTGCAGGGCCACTGAAGTAATTGCTTTTTTTTGAGATCCTCTGTGAGCAGTCCGTTATCGTCTGCTCCGGACCTTTTTGCCCAGGGGTTTGAGTGCTGGAACTTGCCAAAAAGAAGCGTTTCCCTAGGAGCAGTGGTAAGATGAGAAAGAGAATTAAAAACATTGATGAAGTGAGGACAGTATCATTTCCAAAGGGATAGAAGCCTAGAGGAGGGAAGAGAAGAAAGGGAGGAAAACATAACATTGGGCTGGATTTTTCTAAAAATTAGAATGATCAGTACTCCAAATAGTGCTACAAAAACAAAGGAAACTAACTGTAGGTTTGATTTCTTGATCTCTGCACCTTCTGAGTCACAGGAAACTTTGTATAACGTTAGTGATTTTATGATCAGACTCTTGAAATTTCTAATGAGTACATATTGCCTTAATTTTATTTTAACCACTTCAATGTAATTGATTCAACACATTTTTGATTGCTTTTGGCTTTATTATTACTATGTTTGGGCTGAAAAAATAACAGATATTTGTCTTAGAATGGGTTCTACAGAAGCTGAGCCTGAGATGGGGATTCTTCGTTTGGTGATCTCCAGGCAGAAAGGACTAAGCTCGGAGAGGAAGTTTTTAATCTTCATATAATCCAGTTTGTCATTAATTTTCTTTTATAAATTGTGTTCTTGGTGTCAAGTCTAAAAACCTTTCACCCAGCACAAGACAATACCTTTTAATGATTTTTTCCCCCTTTGGTATTAAAACTTAAAAATAAATTTACATGGTCAAATCTGTCAGTCTTTTCATTTATGGTCCATAAATTTGTGTGTTGCTGGAAAAGGGCTTCTCCATACTAAAACAATCAAGACCCAAGTCTTTTTTTACTAACTAGATTTTATAAAATGTAACACTTGAAACATCCACTTGAAAAATTAAAAAATATAGAAAAGCAAAATTTGAAGAAAAATGTTGCTTTCTCTTCTATTTTTATTTTATTAAAATAAAAGTTTTATTTCCTGAGGTAGCCAGATCCATTCACTTCTTATAGATCTTTCTAGAATTTCTCTAAGCAAGTAGAAACGTGTTTTGTGCACACACATATATGTGTATATCTTTTTTAAACCCAGAGGGGATACTTGATGTATCTCTCTGTAGTGGTGCACAAACATCATTCTCATTATATTTAATGGCAACAATTTATATAACCTTTCTCCTCATAACAAACAATTAGGTTGTTTATAGGAGTTTTATTTGTTATCGTAAATAATGCTGCACTAAATGTTCTTGCACATATTGCTGTGCAAGACTTTATGAAGAATAAATAACTAGGCTTGAAATTGTTAAATTACAGGGTGTATGATTTTACAGTTTTTTTAATTGAATCATAGCTGTGTACATTATTTCAATCATGGGTACAGTGTGCGGACCTCACATACAATCTGAAATATTTTCATCCGCCTGTTTGACATAACGTTCGTGAGATTTTCTCGTTTACTGTGTGAAAACTTTTGTGTTCTGCATTTAGTAGGTTTCTCCTGACCCTTCAAAGATGCACCTCAAGTGTGATCCCACCTTTTATCCTCTTTCCTCCCACCCTCTCCCTCCCCTTTCCTCCCTCTCACTCCCCTTTCCTCCCTCTCCCTCCCCTTCCCTCCCTCTCCCTCCCCTTCCCTCCCTCTCCCCTTTCCCCGTCTTCTTGTGCAATAGTTAGGTTGCAGCCTTCACATGAAAGATATAAATTTGTGCTCCACTTTTTAAAGGACGGCATCCTTTAAAAAGTGGAGCATCAAAATACACTTCTGCTAACAGTGTGTGAAAATGACAATTTTCCCATAGCCTCACTTGCTCCAGAAATGACCTATTTTTAAAATTTTCTGCCTATCTGAGAAGTAAGAAATGCTTTCTGATTTTTCTGAATTCTATTGATAAATTTAAGAGATGATGACCCTGTGCATTCACATGTGTGTCACAAGAAGATTGCCAACAAACACAGTTTTATATATCATCCCAGAAAGTTAAAGTTCTTTGGAATATATGCTGACTAAAGTTTCATGTAATATAAGAAAGGAAATGCTTCCATAATCAACAGGAGATGAGTGTTAACACTTTGGAAAGCTGGCAACTCTCTGCCTTCCCATACTAATGAGAGCGGAATGGGATCCATTGGAGAGGTTATCTATAGAAAATATCTCACTTCATAATTCTAGAAGTCTGTCTGGAACACCTAGTACTTGCTGAGTAAGGGAATTTTTTTATAAACAGAGAAATACTCAATAAATAGTTTCTTCTTAGTCTTCTTCATGGTTTAGTCATCCACACATTTATTCATTTATTTGACTACTATTTATTTACCATCCTACTGGTACCAGCATGGACACTGGGGAAAGAAGAATTCTATCCATTGACTCGGTCTTGCATGGGGATAGAGAGAGAGGAGAGAACAGAGCAAACACGTCCTCACACTGGTGTACTAAGAGCCTCCATAGATTTCTGGCTGGGGAGTCAGGTGAAGACAGGGGAGGGTATGTTTAAATCTCATACTGAGGAGCCAGCCATAGGAGAGAAAGGGCAATTCTACCTATTGAACATTTTGGAAGCTGGATCAAAAACTTAATTAAAATTCAAATTAAAAGCTGTATTGAAACACTTAATTTCCATTAATGATCTGCAGATGGAATCAATCACTAAGTCAGAAGGTAGACCTGAAAACAAACAAAATTAGCAGCTCATCTTCCATGGTGTTCAAGGAAAATTAATTGGTTACACTCCAGCCAGGTAAGCTGCAGGACAGGAGCCTGCAACCACCTTCTCATTCATCAGTGATCACCATGTATGTGGGGAGGGCACGTGGAGATTTTGTGAATGGATATTTGAAGTGGATTTTCAATGGAACTTATAGTGGTGATCCTTATGAATGAGTATATTCTATTTTTAAATAATTAGTCATGATAAAAAAATGTAGACTTGAGAAAACAAACTTTTCAACTTCATATGTCTTTATTCTTGCTTTACTACCTTTCATTTTCTAAGAAGAGATGGTAAATAAAATGATATATCACGTGGTGTTTGGTCTTTAATAGGTCTCCATCATTACTGTTTAGTCTTCATAAAGGACACAATATGATACCTCATCCATAATAGCACATGGGTATTAAGAGAAAAATAAAATTTTAGAGTTACACCCCAGCCAGGGAAGCTGCAGGGCAGGGGCCTGTGACCACCTTCTCATTCATCAGTGATCACAGTGCATGTGGGGAGGGCACGAGTGGTTGTGTATTGCTTTGTCAGAGAATTTGGTTTCTGTTAGTGTCACGGTATGAAACTTCTACCAAATATCTTTCTGAATGGCTTTTTATAATGAGGGGAAGAAATCTGTTTAAGAACAAAGAATTAATATAAACATCTTCTAGGCTGGACCTAGGGAAGCTGAATTCCTATTAAGTTTTCGCACTCATCTTTCAGGTCTTGCACCAGCGTGAAGTCCCATCAGCTGCTCAGTTAACATCAGAGCCAGGCATCTCACCACCATCTGCAAAAAAGAAAAGTCCATGTCTCGTGAGCTAGGTGAAGTTTGTTGCACTTAATACTTTTTAAATTTTTATTTTCTTGTAGATGCTTGCTGTCTTTCCTCTCACCCCTTAGTGGAGGTATCCCCATTTGGCATGAAGTTGAGCTCCATATTTTAGACTCATAAGAGGGAGACATATGTTCATTCTTGTGGATGTGATGACGGGTGATCTTGGTGGGCAATATGTTCAAGGGGCATAATTAGAGGCAACATCTTAGACCAGAGCTGCTCATTGCAAATGCTTAGAAGATATTTTGGAGGAAGCATCACTTTCAGGCTGTTCTATTGTGCTCCACAGTCAGCTGACACACTCTAGGGCCGTGAAGCTCAGGTCTCCATTCTTCTTCTCACCAGCTCTCCAGCCCAGTCTCACCAAATCTCCCTCTGTCATCTGTCGCAGTGGGGTTTTCCCCAGCCTTTTCTCTATCTGGGATCATACACATAGTTACCTCTGGTTCATCCTTTGAAACTTGGCTCAAGAGTTAGCCTCTTAGAAGCCTCCAAGAATTTTTGCCATTTGCCTCCCTAACACGTTTTAGATGATTTTCCTCTGTGCTTCCTAAACCTCTTATTCGTGCTTCTCCCAGAATTTGTAAAAGACCATCTATAATTTTGATCATTGAGCAAATATAAGCTCCAATTAAAGATAACCTCTAGGCTTTAGCGAAGCAACTTCCATGTCCTATGTACTTGGAATTTGACAAATATTTGTAGAGCAACTGGATAAACTTGCATTGGAAGCTGTAATTGTCTCCTCTGCTACTTTCTCTGGGTTTTATCAGTAGGAAGGAATTCCTGTCTTCTTACTGCTCTCCCATTCATACAGATTCTCATCATATTTCTTGATTTGTGCAAATGTTGCTTCCTGAAGGGTATCAATCCTTGAGGGCAGGAATACTACCCAGTGAAACTGTGGTGTCCCTTCAAACCTATGCCAGTCATTGAATGAAGAAAATATTAAAAAAAATTTGTGGGCCATGCCTGTGGCTCAGCGAGTAGGGCACTGGCCCAATATACCGAGGGTGGCAGGTTCAAACCCAGCCCGGCCAAACTGCATCAAAAACTAGCCGGGTGTTGTGGCGGGCGCCTGTAGTCCCAGCTACTCAGGAGGTGGAGGCAAGAGAATTGCCCAAGCCCAAGAGCTGGACTCCACAGCACTCTACTGTGAGCTGTGACTCCACAGCACTCTACTGAGGGCAATAAAGTGAGACTGTCTCTACCAAAAAAACCCCCCCAAAACCAAAAAAACAAAAAACCAAAAACCCTACCCTTTTTAAATTAAAAAAAAAAAAATTGTGCTCTCTCTCTCTCCCCTCCCTCCTCTCCTGTTTCTTTCTTCTTTACTTGTTTTAAGTTTCAGAATGTTAGATATTTTATTTACCTACTTTGTTTTTGTACAGATTGAGTCAAAGTTGTACACATAAGGGTGCCCTTCACCCAAATAGTGTGCACTGTGCTCAATAGGTGTGAATTCATCCATACCCTGCCCCCACCTTCCCCCAGCTTGATTTTCATAGAGATTTACTTCCAAATGTGCACTTAAGTACTGATCAAAGATGCATACAAATAGTTAAACAGGCAGGATCACATTTACTGACTTTCTAGGACTGCAACATAGTTATGCTCAATTGAACGTGAAGGAGGAAATGAGTAAAGGTACAGTGGTAACCCCAAGCATATTCCATACTGCTAATACCCCAAGAAATATTGTTGAATAAATGCTAAAATATTTCCATTTAAGGTATTAAAAAGACAGCAGATACTGGCATAGAAGCAGAGGAAAAGGTATGGTATGCTCATACACTGTTGATGGGATTACAAATCACATGTCCTGCAATTTTTATGAAAAGCAGTGTGGAGAATCCTCAAAGAGCTAAAAGCATACTTACCATTTGATCCAGCAATCTCACTACAAAGGAAAAGAACTTATTTTGTCAAAAAGATGCTTGCACTCTAATGTTTATTGGCGCATAATTCACAACAGCAAAGATACGGAACTTACGTGTCCATTGATATATGAATAGATAAAGAAAATGTTTTCTTTGTGTGTGTGTGTGTGTGTGTGTGTGTAGGTACAGAATACTACTCAGCCATAAAAAGGAAGAAAATAATATCACTTGCCAAAACCTGATCCAGAACAGAAAAACAAACTCCGTGCTCTCTACTAGTAAGTGGGAGCTAAACAACGGGTGTCTATGGGCACAAAAAGACATGAAGAACATTGGAAACTAAGAAGCAGGTGGAGAGGAGTGAATGAAGAATGGAAACTTACCTACTGGTTACAAGGAACGCCATCCTGTTGGCACACACAGTGAAAGCCCGGACTTCAGCATTATATAGTAATCCATGTAACAAAAACTTTTGCATGTCCTGAATATTCTTAAAAGAAGCAAAAACAACCAACCAACTAAATAAAACTTGTTGGAGAGGTAAGTATTTTTGAGAGAGAGACAGAGAGCAATAAGATTTTGTTCCAGTAATGAGTAATGTAGACTTAAACGTTGGGCCTTGGGATAAATAGATGTTTTTTTTTTTTTTTTGAGACCGAGCCTCAAGCTGTCCCCCTGGGTAGAGAGCCATGGCATCACAGCTCACAGCAACTTCCAATTCCTGGGCTCAAGTGAGTCTCTGCCTCTGCCTCCCAAGTAGCTGGGACTACAGGCACCCGCCACAACGCCCGGCCATTTTTTGGTTGCAGGCGTCATTGTTGTTTGGTGGGGCTGGGCTGGATTTGAACCTGCCAGCTCAGGTGTATGTGGCCGGCGCCTTAGCCCATTGAGCCACAGGCGCCGAGCCGGGATAAATAGATTTTTATATGGGGAGGTCTTTTGATGTGAGAGTTGTTTATGACTTTTTAAGTTATTATTTGCCATTCTATTTTTAGAGATGAGGTAGATTTAAAAATAGAATGGCAAATAATAACCTACCTTATACGATGGTAATAATAACCTACCTTATAAACTACCTTTAAATCTACCTTATAAGATGAGGTAGATTTAAAAATAGAATGGCAAATAAGAACTTAAAAAGTTCTTCTTTTATCTTCTACAAATGAAATTCTAGAAGAATCGTCTGCTTTCTTATTTTCCTTGCATGGCTTTCAAATACTCACTACACACTCTTTAATCAAGAACCACATCCTTTTTTGATGTTAGACTATATTTTCGGATGATATTCCCAACTATTTTATGTTCTATTTTTTTTTTTCAATTTACTTGCAAGACATGGATGAACCTTTTTTCATCTCTCATGAATCTTACTCTTTAAACCAAATAAAAGATTTGCCTTGACAATAAATATGTAAATCTAGCTTTTAAAAATCTGTGTTTCTTGCTGATATTAGTTGATATACTCTCACAATATTGGAATTTAAATTGTTTTTTTCTGACTAGAAAAATACTTTCCTTCTGACTTATAGCCTGAGAAATCATGCGGGGGTCACAGTTAATATAGCAGAAGGGGAGCACAAGAGCGGCATTTAATGATGCTTATCAAGGTCCATTTATTTCCGAGGGAAGGCCCTGAAGACTGGCAGGGCAGGGCCTGCAGCCTGGAATAACATCCCGCTCTTCAAGAGTTATGAAATTAGCTTAAAATTTATGGATCTGGTGAATACTTCTGGCTGTTTATGTGTTACTTATTAACTAAGAATATTTCACTGGGGAAATTTATTTGACAAAAATGCATTGAAATTACTTGCATCAGTGAACTACATTATGGGTGAAACTCAGTATAAATTATGTAGGAGGGGATTCAAAAATAATAAGGTGACAAAGCTTAGAGAAACCAGTCACGCCATCTCTTCCCTTGATTTGGTTTTCAGCTTATTTGAACTTTCAGGCCAGAGTTAGAAAATTAAAGTGAAGATGCAAATAAGGGTTTTTGCAATGACAGAGTAACTTGTATCAAACTAACCCTTCTGCCAAAAATAACTATGAAAATTGAATTAAAACTGAGAACAAAGAGGGAAAGTTGTTTGAAGGTATTGGAAAGAAACCGAAATGACCAGAATTATAGGACCATATGATTCAATAGGTAAAGAACATATATAATGAGCCCTAAATTTTGTCTTGAGTTTTATGCACTTGAGCATTTGTCTACACACAACACAAGACTTAAACACTAAGAAAAAGTAGTGTTGTGAAGCTTGTGGCTGTCTTTATGGTTGGGGGAGACAAGAATTGGAGGGTAGGACTAGTAAAATAGTCACTAAAAAGTCAACAGTTGGCATTCATTCTTTCTAATGAAGTGTTTGTTAGTTAAAAGGCGCTGTATGCATTGGGCAAGAAGCTAAGGAACTGAGCAGGGAGGGAGTAAGAAGTTCACACCTAAGAAGAGGAGACTTCTCTTATCTGGCTTTGGACTTACCCTATGACAATGAGCACATATAAGAGCTGGACAAAGTCGGTAAAATAACGGTTTATAGCCATTGACCAGAAATCAGTTCAGAGCTCTATTCCTTTAGAGAAGGAAAGAATAAGAGGTGATCCCACTTTCCTGATGCTTTCTTCCTGATATCATTTTCCATTTTGCAGAATAAAAACATAAAGCCTAAGAGGAGAGCTGTGGTCTTGTTGAGTGAGGGAGACAGAGAGATTAAAGTTTCAGAGTGCCAAGGAGGCTGAGATTTAGGGTCATGATCCCAGAGAAAAGAAAGCTAAGTTCCTGGGGGTGGGGGAGGAGAATACCCCCAAAATGTGAATAAATAATCCCTTTGAAACCTTGACCTAGTCTCAAGCTATGCAGACATGGGTACAACTTTGAGAAGTTTTAGTAAAGAATAGTATTGGTGAGGCGGAAGAGCTGAGCAAAGATTTTAGAGGCTGTGCAGTGCTAGAGACACAGAATTTGGTATTAAACTAAGACTGTATGAAGCAATCTCAGGAACAAACATGATAACATACATGACATAACATAAAATAACAACATATTTATTATATTATAACATAGAAGGAAAGGGGCGGCACCTGTGGCTCAGTGGGTAGGGCACTAGCCCCATATACTGAGGGTAGCAGGTTCAAATCCAGCCCTGGCCAAACTGCAATAAAAAAATAGCTAGGCATTGTGACAGGTCCCTGTAGTCCCAGCTACTTGGGAGGCTGAGGCAAGAGATTTACCTAAGCCCAAGCGCTGGAGGTTGCTGTGCTGTAAGGCCACACACTCTAACCATGGGCGATAAAGTGAGACTCTGTCTCTTAAAAAAAAAAAAAAAAAGAAGAAAAGATAGAAAATGCATGAAAATATGGGGAATATAAATAGATAGTAAGAATCTATAAACAAGCATAAAATGGACATTCTAGAACTACAAAACACAAGATCTAAAATTGCTGAAATTTCTCCTGGAATATCAGGAAGGCCCCATTTTAGTAGTAATGGCAATGCCCTAGGAGTAAAACCCAAGAAGCACATTTGCAAAGCTTTGACAAAGTCAAGATGATTTGTTTACAATTTCACTGTCCATCAGAACAAACTTGACATTCCTGCGAGGGAGAACACCTAAATCACAGCATAATTCCACGTATCTACAATGTCTAAAAAAATTACTGACTTTCATTGTCAAGATGTGGGAAAAAGTGATAAATTACCAAAAGAAAATGACAGAACCAGACTCAGAGGCCATCTAGATGTTGGGAATTAGCCTTTAAGAATATCAATTATAACCGAAATTATTATGTTAAAAAATAGAAGGGAAGATAGAAAATACATGAAAATATGGGGAATATAAATAGGTAATCTGAATGTACAAACAAGAATAAAATGGACATGCTAAAACTATGAAACACAAGAGCTAAAATTAAGAACTCATCGAATGTGTTTAACAACATACTAGACACAAGAAATGACAAAATTTGTGGACTCAAATCATGTCAATAGGAAATATTCAATCTGAAAAATAGGAAGAAAGGAACAGTAATAATGAATGAAACAAATTCCCAAGGAATTAAGAGGATATCATAAAAAGTGTGATACCAGCGAATGTAAATTTTTTTTTTTTTTTTTTAAGACAGAACCTCAAGCTGTCACCCTGGACAGTGCTGTGGCATCACAGCTCACAGCAAACTCCAATTCCTGAGCTCAAGAGAGTCTCCTGTCTCCACCTCCCAAGTAGCTGGGACTATAGGCGCCCGCCACAACGCCCAGCCATTTTTTGGTTGCAGCCGTCATTGTTGCTTGGCAGGCCCTGGCTGGATTCGAACCCGCCAGCTCAGGTGTACGTGACTGGTGCCTTAGCCCATTGAGCCACAGGCGCCGAGCCAGTGAAATTTTATATTTAAAAGAAAATTTGCTAAAACTGACAGGAGAGACGAAAAATCTTAATAGTTATATACCTATTAGAGAAGTGGAATCTGTAATTAAAGATGTTAGTGCAAATGAAAACAAGCAGAAAAACCAGTCTAGGCCCAGTGATTCTGGGGAAGGTTCATTGGTGAAATTTTCCAAATTTTAAAAGAAGACATAACATTAATCCCACGGAAATGATTCAAGGGATTGCGAATGGTCCTCTCATATGACTTGTGGGAGTGTGAATTGGAGCAGGCACTTTAAAAAACAGTTTGGAACGATCCACCAAATCTGAACACAGGCGTCATGATCATTTCACGTTACTTTTAGATATAGCTCCAACAGAAGGAAGTGTATATGTGCATAGGAAGGATGCTTTCTGCGTTCATAGCATCATTATTCATGACAGCAACAATCCACAAATAAATTGTGGCTCGTCAAGCAACAGAATACTACCAGCAATGAAAAAATTTACAGCTACAGTTTCAACATGAATGAATCTCACAGAAATGGGAACTAGGGCAGACCCCTAAGGCCATAGGATTCTGTAGGATTGTGTTCGTTAATGTTAATTAAGTGTCAAAGTACTGGTCTATAGTGATAGAAGGTACAAATGTCTATTGGGACAAATGATGCTAAGAGGCATCAAGAGAGACTTCCGGGCTCCAGTAACGTACTCGCTTACATAGGTGGCTCGCTTTGTAAACACATTGAGTTGTAAATGTAAGGTTTACAAATTCTCCTGTAGGAATATTATACTTTATTTATTTATTTATTTTGGGGGGATTTTCTCATTTATTATGTGAAAACATTTGTGTTCTTCATTTATTAGGTTTCACCTGTCCCTTCTAAGATGCACCATAAGTGTGATCCCACCATTGGAATATTATACTTTAATAAGAAATTTCCTTCTCCTATCCTTCCCCCAAGCCAAGAAGGTCTTCTGCAATTTGAGGCAAGGAAAGCTGACTTCTGTACTAGTTTTAGGTAGTATAAGAAGGGATTTCTGTAAATGAATTATGCACCTAATTATGGAGGAAGACTATGAAAAGGAAATCCAAATGATGTTAAGCAATTGTTCTTATTTTTTCTCTCTTTCAATTTCCTTTTTTTCACTTGTGTATGTGTGTTCCCGTTTGTAGTTGTAAGTTAATGGTAAGTCATGTAAATGCCCTTTCAAATATTATTGCAATATAACAAACGTAATTAATATAAAATAGTCTGAGTAACATGGAGCTGACCCAGAAGAGCCGTCTTAACCTGTAAAGCAATTCAGGCTCACCGAGCAATGGCTGTGATGTCATTTTCCTGCCTCATAGCAAGGTTTAATACATTTGTTTGTAAAGTGTTGGGAGATGTTTGGGTATAGGAGCTGCAATGTCAAGCGGTCATCTGAAGTCTTGTGTTTTAGACCAAAAAGGCTCCAAAGAGACCACCTTTTAAAGCCATCCAAGTAGCCCACCTCGGGCCAAGTTTCTAACAGTATTTCATCATTTTGTAACCACACCTCAAAGGTGAAAAGACCTCATTCCCCACTAGCTATGATTCTCCACTGGTCATACACAGATATCACATTTATGAAAATACGAAAGCCGTGCCCCTCCTTGGATATGGAATTTGAATATGTAGGTGCAGGCTCTGGGTGTGTGTCCCTTTAAAAAGCCCCTCTGGTGACTCGGATGTGTCAGTTAAGACACACCAAGTGATCAGAGCCTGATGGGGAGGGTGATGTGGCTGCACTGATGCCACAGAGACATCCTGGAACGGGGAGTCGTCTGAATAGCCACCTTGTCCAAGGCTTCATATCCACAAAATAGAACAGTTTCTGATGAGTAAATAGATTGTGAATGTTTTCATTGTCAGATGCATAATATGTTAGTTCTAAAAGGGATCTCAGAAATTGTCTGGTTCAAATCCCTCATTTCATGCAAGGAAATTGAGGCTTGGAGATTAAGCTGGGTGAACAGTCAAAACTTCAAGCTTTTGGTCTGGGGCACTTATAAAATACATGCTCTTCTTATGTATTTTTATTTATTTTATTTTGATTTTGTAGCTGTTTTAAATCAACAAGTAGAAATTGCATATATTGATGGTGTACAGCATGTGTTTATATATATTCAGCAATGCTATGATGTATACATCCTAGAGTGATGATGTATGCATCACAGAATGGCTCAATCAAGCTAATTAATATGTGTCAATTAGCATATTCATTTTTTGTGTGTATGTATGTGGTAAAGGTACTTAAAGTCTACTCTCAGCAATTTTCAAAAACTGTATACAACACAGTATTATTAACTGTAGTCACCATATTGTACATTAGGTCTCTTGAACTTATCTTCCTATGTAACTGATGTTTTGTATCTTTTGGTTCCTACAGCTTTCTAATACTTCTCCCTAACCCCGAACTCACTCTGTGACTATCTATGTCTGTCTCGATCTTTTCTCTCTCTCTCTCTCCCTTATCAGGAAAGGTGATCTTGGTCAGATACAGAGACCTCACCCTTATCCTGTGTAGGTCTTAGGCCCCCACACTGATACCCTTTTATAGGCAAGGCTCATGTGTGTTGTTTTGTGAGATGTGGGCCTGGGAGACACATTGGTGGCTGTATGTTTTTTCGGTAGCTATAAAACCTTGAGGGTCTGATGCTTTTCTTGTATCTATGGCTTGTATTCAGTGGTACCCAGGCATTGAGGGAGGCACACAGAACTCTCATTAGAAGAAAAGTGCAAAAGCAAATGGAAACTTGACTCAACTCCCAAACCCCATTGCTTGTACTATTTCCTAAGTAGGAAATGATTTAAACACAGAAACCAAGAGTGCTTCAAGATGGAGGCATTCCTCAGCATAGCTTCACCCTTCAAGTTCAATTTGGCAAAGAAAATATGTGCAGTGTTTGTGTCTCCAAGGAGAAGATGGCCAGAATGATGCTCAGGCAGTTTCTAAAAACTTGTTTGTGCATTTGAATTGCCAGAAGCAGAAGGCGAATGGTGTGAAATAGGTTTCCGAATACCTTATCCCACACTTGCTATCTAGAAGCATGACCATCAAGATGTGAACTGGTTACAGAATGAGGAACTGAACAGTTTGCCTGCTTTTCTGCTAATAGTGGTGTTTATGAGATAGGAGCCCAGAGCATACTTTAAAATGTAATCTATAATTCATTGCAGGCGAACCGTAAAATGCAAAAACATTAATTTTTACAATAACTTTCATTATTTATGACATTTTCCCTATCCTCTATTAAAAATATTTCTTTGTGAGATCTATAGAATGTTCACAGCTGTTAGATTATTTACGGGTTGAGAAACAATTTTAATGATTTAAACATAAGAAAATTAAAACAGTTTTTTAAAAAGTTACTTATTTCTGAGATGTTTTTGCAGGGAATGAAGACCAAAATAAGGGAACGCAATTTCCTTCCCCAAACCTAACTGTCAAGTGAAATTGATCTAAAAATAGGAGTTGAAAATTTTATTTTTGTCCGGGTACATTAGCAAAACACCCCAGATGGTGTTTTGAAAATGAGGAATATTTAGTAGAGGAATTTCTTGGCAATGAGGGAAAAGGTAGAAATATGATTAAATGAGACACTAGATTAATGAAGTTATTTAAGTTTTCCGTTCATTCATTCAGTCAGTAGTATAGAAAGGCCTGCTGGGAGCCACATGTGCCAGATACCGGCGACATAAAAGATGAATAAACAAGATCTCAAGTGATTGACGGTCTACAGGCAAGTCAAGCCCATGGAAATGAAGCCAACCCTTGACCATTACTGCGAAGAAGCTGTGTATATAACACAGTGGGCACTTCTCTTTGCCTACTGAGTCAGAGAAGCCTCGCCAGAGTTGGGAGTGTTTGAGCTGAGCAGAGGTTGTAAAATGACAGAGGCTTCTTTTGTTTAACACACATAGCACGTATAAAGAAGTTGAAAGGGAAACTTATCAAGACAATGCAGTGCATTGATGTGTTGATATACCCAAACATATAAGCAACATACAAGCAATAAGAGATGACATAGGAAAAAAGAAAGCTTAGCAGACATACATAGAAGCAGACTGAGACAAACGTCTTCACAAACTAGAAATGGAAGAGAAACGGGAATAGGCTGCTGGGTGACAGTGAAGACGTCTGTGTTCTCAACTGGCAGCGGCGGTCAAAGAATTGCCTTCTTCAAGATACTAAGGGTCTTCCATATGAAACAGTAGTCTCTACCACACCATTTAAAATAAAAAGCCAGTGTGTGACACTGTGGCTCATGCCTGTAATCTTAGCAGTCTGGGAGACTGAGGAGGTTGGATTGCTCGAACTTGGGAGCTTGAGCAAGAGTGAGACCCCATCTCTACTAAAAACAACCAGGCATTGTGGCAGGTGCCTGTAGTCTCAGCTACTCTGAAGGCTGAGGCAAGAGGATTGCTTAATACCAGGAGTCTGAGGTTGCTGTCAGGTATGGATGACACCATGGCACTCTACCCAGGGCGCAGAGTGAGATGCTGAATCAAACATAAAATAAAATAAAATAAAATAAAATAAAATGCCAAAAAACTTGCTGAAGATTACCGCCTGGGTCAGTGGACCAAGAAACAGCCTTGTGAGCTGAATGAAATCATCTTATTCACTTTAACTGTGTCTGTGTTCTTTCCAGAACTTTCTTACTACATCCTATGCCCTGTAGTAGATGGAAGAGTGTCCCCTCAAAATTCATGGCCACCCAGAACCTCAAAATGTGATCTCCCATAAAAACAAGGTCTTGGCCGATGTGGTTAGTTAAAAGATCTTGGGATGAAATCACCCTGGATTTAGGGTGGGCCCCAACCCCAATGACTGTGGCTTTCTTACAAAAGGAGGAGGACACCGGAAGATCGACAGGGGAGATGGCCACATGAGGACAGAGTGGAAGTGTCAGCAGAGGAAGGCATGCAGGGTCTGCAGAGAGTTACAGAAAGTGACAGCAAGAGAGGGAGAGAAAGTAGGGGAATGAGGGTGTGAGAGTGTGTGGGTGCGAGAGAAATAAAGGCCAAGTTTAAACTCACATCCGGAGAACTTTTGTCCAAAATGAGCTCACAAACATGAATTTGTAACCACATGCATAATGTTAGCTTTAAGAAAAAACAGCCAACAAAATCAGCTATTTTGTCATAAATGTACTCTAGACGCAATTCATCCTATTGCAGTGTCTGACATAGACTTTACTTATTTATTCCATTAACAAATGAGGTTTCTTATTTCTGACACCATAGGTATGCCAGTTTATACCATTAAGTCTTTGATATTTTATGTTGACATAGTCTGGGATACTCAAAGAGATAAATTGAAGCTATACATCCCTAAAAAGGAAAAGAAATCATGAAACAAAAAACAAGCAGAAATGAAAAAAATAATAGATGGAGATGCAAATAATTTTGTATGGAATTTTGTTAGCTGCCAAGAGGACAATATAAATGTTTTCCTAAAAGGGTTGTGTTCCTGAGGAAGTAGGTCCTAGGAAGACTTTTACTCTATGAACTATGATGGGTACTTTGGGCTTTGGAGGATCCGTAGTGGAAAATCTGGTCCTCTGTGGAGGATGCTTAC
Source organism: Arctocebus calabarensis (assembly GCA_963573935.1). Lineage (NCBI taxonomy): Eukaryota > Metazoa > Chordata > Mammalia > Primates > Lorisidae > Arctocebus > Arctocebus calabarensis. Next base: position 53,218 of record CAUYON010084469.1, on the reverse strand, counting down.
ACTTTCTGAAGACAGAAGGAAAGGATCAAGAAATTTTCTTTTCCATTTCAAGTTGCTTGAGCTGGTCATTCTATTTTTTTTTTTTTTTTATAAAATCATGGTTGTGTAAATAAATGCAATCATGGGGTACAATGTGCTGGTTTTATATTCAATTTGAAATATTTTCATCGAACTGGTTAACATAGCTGTCATGGCATTTTCTTCATTATCGTGTGCAGACATTTATATTCTACATGTAGTAAGTTTCACCTGTTTCTTTCTAAGATGCACCGTAAGGGAGAGTAATTGGGCATTCTATTTTAAGTGCTATGACTCAGATCAAGCAGTGTTAACCTGACACCTGTGTCATGGATTGTAGCTGTGAGTTCTCAAAATTAACACAGGCCTTGGAGTCAGGAGTGGGGCCAATGAAGTGACCCACTCCTGACTCCAAGTCCTGTGTTAATTTCGGTGGGTAGAAAAGAGGGAGGCTGGCACAAATTACCATACTTAGGCCAGGGCACACATTTAAAACTTGTGCGAAGAGTTTTAGTCATTCCACCTTTATTAGGCTCTAACACTTTCCAGCCTAGGTCAGACTTACAGAAATTCTGCCAGGTTCTCTAAGGATCAAACGAGAGAAGCCAGGTACTACTGTGCAAACTCTGAAGGGCTATGGAAATTTATATATTATAAACTTAATATGAAACAAGTATTTTGTCTCATTCAATGTGCTTAACTTTGTGCCTGAATTTAGACATTTGCTGATTGAAAAGTGAAAATAATTATAAAGTAGTGTATTAATCCAAATTCTTTGGCTATATCTGCTGGCACTCTTATGCTAAGATTGACAATAAGAAAAAAAGGAATAAAAACCCCAATCATATTTTAGAAAGCAAAACAGTGCTTATTGTTAAAAGCTAATGTTGGTTTGGCTGTCTGTGCTAGGAATTATTCTAGGTAGTTTAATAGCAGATTGGGCTTTGGAGTCAGATAGCATGGTCTTAAACGGTGACTTTCCCACATGGTAGCTGTGTGAACTGGGGTAGGTTACTTAACCTTCTCAGGCTTCATTTAAAATGGAGATGATAAGGAGCACATTGTGAGGATTATATGCGGTAATATATGGTGTATCTGGCATGTTAATATGCTCTTAATAACTCTTAGCAAATGTAGGAGCATTTGTTGCATGCCTCGCTAGAATCCAATTTCCTCTTCTTTTTTCAACAGAACTTTGAATTTCTCAGACATGTGATTTGTATAAGGAAAATCCTCCTTTCTGTATATCAGGGATGGGCTCTGACGTTCTAAACCAATCAGCTGGTTTAAACTCTTGGCCATAGATATTACGTGACAGATAAGCTGATGACCCAATCTGAATGAATAAGGTAGAAGAAAATGTTTCCTGGGAGCTTTCTGTAAAGGAACTCTCTCCCTACTCTTCGGGTGAAGGAGAAAGCATGCAGCCTTAGGGCTGCTGATAGCCGGATTGAGATTCTAGGGCCATCTTTTGTGAAGGTAACGTCATGCAAGTCAGACTGTAGAAAGGGAAAGAAGCTGTGTCTGTGGTGAAACTACTGAGCACCTGGATCAAGGAACACCTGAAGTTTGCCTATCTCTCCACTTCTCAGTTATGTGAGCTAATTTCTTTTTTGTTTATGCTGTTGGAGTAGGGTTTTTCCTTGAATTTCAAATGCAAATGTCCTAATATAAGATATTATTGAAACAAACCAAATGGTTGATTCATTATTTTTGCAATAGGCCAAATGCTGACTCATTCTAAAATGATGGCAGTTATTGGCACTTTGAAAAATATTAACAGGACTAAATTAATTTTTCCTTTTTCATGTGAACATATATGGTTTAGAATTAGGCTAAGAATGTATTTCTAAAATAATAAAAATTGAACTTTAGTTGCTTTGTTTATGTGATGGAGAAGGAAGAAAATCCAACTGTAAAGGTTAGTTTCCTCCAGAGAACCTTCATTGCCATAGAATCTATACTATCATATCAGTTATTAGTTAGAAATCACTTACTGTATTCAAAGGACTCTCCTAGGCAGTTCACTTACATTTTCTTTAGTTCTTTCTTAGAATTTTTTTAATCTGAGAAAATAGAAGCTTAAATCATAGTTTTAGGGCCTAGTACCTAAAACAGTGCCCAGCATAAATTGAGTTCTCAGGAAATAACTGTTGCATGATAATTAACTGCCTAAGCACACACAAAACTGGGCTTCACATTCTTATCTGAGATCACCCAAAAGTTTGCTCCTGTCACTACATTACTTTGTTTTCATGCATCAACAATCCCTTCGTATTACTGCTAGAAGTCTGTCCACTGGTATAATTTACTGGATTGGTATCCACGGCAAGTAGCTGTCAATTGAGAAAGTTTAGCCTCTTTGAAGTCAGTTCCTAATTTGATCACATTTACCATTTCCTGCTTCCCCCCCCACCGACCCGAAAATAGACTTCTTAAATCACTACCAAGAGCAAGAGAGATAAGATGTATAAATTCAGGTTTCTAAGCCCAGTTAGTTTTTAGCCCTTGAGGAAATTCTTTCTGTTACAAATTACATGCCTTAAGTTGACATCCAAGTCCTTCACCAATGGCTTTAAAAAGAGCTGAAAATTTGTATTCTAGACCTAAGTTTGGTTATTTGAAATAAGACTTTGGAATTCTTGCTCAATGTTGAATGCCTTTAAAAATATAATTCTTTATTCAATGTGTCTAAAATTCTTTAACAAAAATAATCAAGAGTAAAAATAGGTGATTTATAATGAGAATTCATTATAAATAGTAAATGTTGCTATTGAGTAACACATTTTTTTGCATCCATTAATTATGAATTGCAATATTTTGAAATATTTTTTCATGTCCAGATTAGCCAACTTGGATTTCATGCAGTAAACAATAGCAAAAAAAAAAAAAAAAAATGTTCGGTGTCTACGAAGCAAGGCCTTATTTTCATCAAAGAACTAAAAGAGAAACTACTGGTATCTAGTAGGACTTGCAACTCCTTTGTGCTTTCTGCTGCACTTGTGTTGCTGCTGAGTGTTAAATCCAAGGTCCAAGTTGCCTATGATGAGTGTAAAACCTAGGCCCTCTGAAAGCGCTGAGGTGGATACCATCTTTAAAGTTTCCCACTAGGGCTTACATGCTTAATCTATAGACAAGTTGATATCATCAACAAGTGTATGATAAGAACTATTGGTAGTTCTAAGTGGTATTAGTCCTAAGTGGTAGGCAAAGCAAGAAAGGTAGATAATGGATTGAATATGCGTGTCTGTTGAAGTTTGGAGACCAGCTTATCAAATGTGTTACCCTAGTCAAGTTACTTAACTATTCAGTTTCCTCAGTTTTACAATGGAGAATACTAATAACCATCTTGGTTATTGTGGTAAGGATTAAAAACACCATATTGTATATAAACCTTCATGTATGGAAACATTCTTTTTTTTGCAGTTTTTGGCCAGGGCTGGGTTTGAACCCACCACCTGCGGCATATGGGGCCAGTGCCCTACTCCTTTGAGCCACAGGCGCCACCCATGTATGGAAACATTTTAATGGGTACTATAATTGTTATCATCATTGAATTTGAAAGGCAGAACTCACATGCAAAGTCTGTCAAGAATTCCTTTCCCTTTGCTACCTTTCTCTTGCATGGCAGAAGAAATGTGCACCATGGGACTTGGACATGGCCATACAGGGCTTCATGGAAGAGTTAATATTTGATCTGTACCTTAAAAGAGAAGTAAGATTTTAATAAGTAAAATTAATCAGTAGTTTATCTTCCAGGTTCTTTAGAATCTCAGTAGCATAAGCAGTGAAGACAAATAAGTTTCCATATTAATATATTTATAATAATTCATTAGCAGAGTGAAGCTATCTGTCATGTGGGCCAATGGCAAACATTTTGACATCTCTGCCTTGCTTATCATCCTCTACAAGTAATTTTTTCCCCTTAATTTTTGGTCTTTCAAAGAATGTTTCCATTGGAGCCAGAATTTCAAATGCAACAGTCAAAAAAATCCACTTTTTTAACATGGCATTACATAGACATTTTTGAAGCCACAACTGTATTTCTTGTTTTATTCAGCAACATGGTGGGTGATACTGAAAATTGAAACTAACTTTCAGGATTTGAACTCAAGGAAAATTTGGCACATGTCATTGTCAGATCCCTGTTTATATACATCTATGTACAGATGGCTATGATTGCCCTTTACATAGCCTCTTTAATATGTACATGTTCTTTGTTTTGTTCTTCAAGAGATCACATCCTGGCAGCACCTGTGGCTCAGCCCCATATACTGAGGGTGGTGGGTTTGAACTTGGCCCCGGCCAGATTGCAACAAAAAATAGCTGGGCATTGTGATGGATGCCTATAGTCCCAGCTACTTGGGAGACTGAGGCGAAAGAATCGCTTGAGCCCAAGAGTTTGAGGTTGCTGTGAGCTGTGATGTAATATAACTCTATGGAGGGTGAAAAAGTGAGACTCTGTCTCTAAAAAAAAAAAAAAAGAGATCATATCTTGAAATTCCTATGACAGCTAAAGAACATGTTATTTAAAATGTTATAAAGGTTTAAAGGTATTGCAGAATAAAGTTAGACAGACAAGGGGTTAGGGAGTATTACATTTTGAATGGATCTTTTCTGGTCTTCTTCAAAATAGTTTTGTAATAATGTCTAATATTTGATGACAGTCCTGGGAAATACATGCTAAACTAAGCATATATAATGTTTGTTTGAAAGTGATCTTTTGAGATCTTTGACTCGAATCATCCAACATGAAAGAACTTTTGACAGCATCCACAAACATGTTCCCATCTTTGTGGGCAAAAAATAACCTTTTATCTGAGGATAATTGGTGCCAGAAAAGAAGCTCTGAAAGCAAATCTACTTCAAAAGGTACCAGTAGTTAATAGTGAATAGTTTATCATTCAATCAATGAAAGGTTTGATTGGAATATTATCTTTAAACAGAAACAAAAAATCAAGAATAATTTGATACATGTAACATGTACCAAAATAAGAATACTTTATCTTCTATTTAATACAGCAAAAGTTATGAATATCTATACTAATTAGAACAAAAAATGTACCAAGGATTTATTGTTTTTATTTTTCCTTTTTCTATAATTTTTCTGGGTAAATTGTATAGTAGTACCAAATACCATCACCCTTCATGCACATTTATTTGATTTTAGCAACTTGGTTATAAACGGGCATTTTTGCAAAAATGTCCAAAGGTTGATCTAATTTTCTAAGAACTTCTCTCAATTCTCTGATCTTGGGTTTATTTTCTCTTTCCACCTTTAAAAAAAGCATTAGTAAGATATAACTGACATATCACACAATTCACCTATTTAAAGTGTGCAATCCAATTGTTTAGATATACCAAAGACTTGTGCAACCAATGTCATAGTCAATTTCAGAGCATAAGTATTACCCCAAACAAATTTTGTACCCATTGGCTCATTCCCCAATTTCCTCCAAACCTTTTTCCATCCTCCCTCATCTTCAGCCTTAGGTAACCAGTAACCCATATTCTGTCTCTGTAGATTTTCTTATTCTGGACACTTTAAATGCAACAGGGGCTTTGGTGATTGTCCTCTTTCATTCAGCATAATGTTTTCAAGGTTCATCCATGATGTAACATGTATTAATGCTTCATTCCTTTTTACTGTACATTTATTCCTTCATCCATTAATGGGCATTTAGGTTGTTTTTACCTCTTGGCTACTATGAATAGAGCTGCTATGCATGTGCATGTACAAATATTTGTTTGAATGTCTGTTTTTAATTCTTTCAGGTTTGTAACTGCTGAGTCATATGGTAACTCTATGATTAACCTTTCAAGGAACTGCCAGATTGTTTTCCAAAGCAGATATGCCATTTAACATTCTCATTAGAGTCATTCTTTTTTGAAATATCTATTTATTATCATCAATTATTCTTCTTTAACTGCTAGTTTTTCCAACTGCCAGATCCTCATTTAAACATAATTTTTCACAGAACCTGAGCAGTTTTCCAACCTAATTTCATCAACTTCATAAATTCTGGACCTTCAACAGACTTTGCCATATCACTTTCAATCGATGAACCCTCTAAAGCATCTAGTGAGTTTATTTCTTAAAACAACCCCATGAAAGTAAATATTATTAACTGAAATTTAAAGGGGAGCAAACTTAGGCTCAGAAAAATGAAACAATTACCTAGTAGGTGGTTGAACCAGCCAACTTTTATGAAGGATAGATTTTTTTTTTAAAAGCAGGAAAATAAGTTTAAGGGTAGTGTTATCCAGAGGTACCATAAGCCTCTGAACTTCCACAGAGGTTACCTCATTTATTCCTCCCAGGAACTCTAAGTGAAGTTGATAGTACAAAAGTTAGCATGTTTGCTGCAAATAACAGAAAACATGACCAAGGTGGCATAAATCACTATGGTTTCCTTTTCTTACATACATAATACAAAGTCCTGGGGAAGGCAATTATAGAGTCGTTCCCACAGCTCAACACTGTCAGGGCTTCTGAGTCTATTTCAATGTGATTCTCTTTGCTTTTCCCTCACCATTTCAAGATGGCTGCAAAAACTCCAGTCACCACATCCTGACCCTGCTATTTCCAAAGCAGGAAGGGTGGGGAAGGGGGATGTTTGTTTCTTTTTGTGTTACTTTCATGTTCTTAGGCAGAAAATTTTTTTTCCCCAGAAACTCTTGCAAACTTTCTTTTATGTTTCAGTAGCCCTAAAGGAGTGGCATGCCTATTCAAAATTCTAGCAGAAGCTGGGAAAGTGACTGACCATTTCAGTCTCTCTATTGTGTAGAGGGCTCTCCTGGCTTGGAAAAAGCATGGAAGAATGGCTGGGAATCAGTAGTCTGCCATGTCTGCTTCAGTTAGGAATTAATATCTCTAGTTTAATGATCTCTGAAGCTCAGAGATACCAGGGAATAGCTAGTTGGTGGTAAAGCAGAGAGTTGAGTCAGGTGCTGAATCTAAAGCCCATGCTACATACAGGACATGGTCTCAGAGGTGACATGTCCACTTGAAAAACGTACCTGTGGCTCAGGGCCTGTGGCTCAATGGGCTAAGGCGCCAGCCACGTACACCTGAGCTGGCAGGTTCGAATCCAGCCTGGGCCCGCCAAACAACAATGTCGGCTGCAACCAAACAAAAAAATGGCCAGGCATTGTGGTGGGCTCCTGTAGTCCCAGCTACTTGGAAGGCAGAGGCAAGAGACTCGCTAGAGCCCAGGAATTGGAGGTTGCTGTGAGCTGTGATGCCACAGAACTCTATCTAGGGTGACAGCTTGAGGCTCTGTCTAAAAAAAAAAAAGAAAAAGAAAAACGTACCTGTAGGTGGAAAATGATTTTACTTATATGAATATGAGAGAAGTAGATGGTTAAGAGAACATTTACTTCCTAGAATATAAATTAAGATTATTCTTGTTTGTGTGTCGTGAAACAGGTTTTGAAGGCATTTGTTTTTTGATGAATTATATATTTCTCGGCTTTATAAAATTAAAAATTTCTCTTCTTACATTGTTTTTTAAAGTTGGTTATTTGGGGGAAAATATAAACTTTTGTAGTTGAAAAACTGCCCTTTAGTTACTAACATTCTGGATTTTTTTCTTGGAGGCATGTGAGCAAAATTATTTTAGTATTCCTTCTGCCACACAAATATATTTTCCTTGAAAAGCCATGTGCTTACCTGGGAAAGGCCCTTTTAAATACATTGTCGTGATGTGAAAATTAGAGAGCTAACACTAAGGGTTTTACATGTCTTTTCTAACAAATAGTTATAAATAGTAGAACAGAGACTTGAACCGAGTGCAGAATGCTTCTAATGTCATGCTGTATTCCCAGTACATCATGAAACTATTGGAACTTCATTTCTAACATTCCAAGAAGAGAAAAGAAGGCTAGTACTGAAATTGTGATTTATGAATAAATACCTTAGCATAAACTAATTTGAACTTGAATGAACTTTGATCCTAAGGACACCAATAAGAACCCTGTTGATTCTAAAGTCAACTTTAGAACTATGTGTGTGACCTAGGAGTACATTTTTGGTTTCAAACTCTTAAGTGCTGTTCCATTTATAGGGAGTGGTACAGGGAATAACTTTAATAGTTGAGAATCCCAAAGAAAATGTGATTTTATTTGAGAATGAATCTGTAGTTTCATGTGGAGACCTAGCAGAGGAGCTCTAATGTCAGATACTTCGAGGTGACGCACTGTGTACCTGTCTCCAAAGTCCTATTTAGAGCAACTAATTCTGTCTGAGGTGGGCTGTGGAAACTATTGGTTTGACAAGAATCAGCAAGCCAGAGGACTATCTCTGGCATCTCAGGTTTCAATGCGTTTACAGATGTTTCTTGCCTTATTTATAGAGGAGGTGGCCTGTCTATTCTCCAGCTCTTGGGGACTGTGTCTATTTGTTGGGAAGAATCCATTTATCTCAAGGTTCTCTTCTGCTTCACCTCATGTTTTGTGTAGCCCTATGTTGCCTTCAGCCCCAGAGCTTGTCCCATGTCATTCATGAGGTCAATATTTTTTGTCTAAGTTCCTGTCTCTTCACCTTGATGTTGTGATCTTTCTCCTTCACGAGCCTATGGTTTTTAGGGTCTAGGGCTTTCAGGGTAGGAGTCCCTGTCTGGCTACTTCCTGGTTACATGTTGTTCGTCAATTTACCTATTTTCTAAAACTGATTCTTCACTAGCGAAAGCAGCATGATAGAGGGTTACCTGGAGATCAAAGGAGAGGGTGTCTATAATGTGTCCTGATTATCTACTTTAACAGCCCTGGTTTCCTACTCCATCCTCCCACCTAGTAATTTAGGAATAAAACCCCCCTGTTTGGAAAGTTGCTGGTAAATAATGCAAACTCATACTAAACTTCAATGGACTAAACAAGCTTTATGGGCTTCCATTCCCTTGAACAACTTTGACTGGAAGTAAAGAAAGAGTCTGTAATGGTGGAATTGTAAATATTCCCAATTTGACGAAGGGAGATATTGAGAGAACATGGAGACCTTTATGGAATTCTAGGAATCATAATGTAGAGGCCAGAATTTCCTATTGAAACATATTTCGAGAGAAAAAATGGATGTCTATTTTCTGAAAATTGTAGATGAACTTGAAGTGCCCTTCAATAACTTGATGAGCTAAGTCCTCTTGGTTTCTTGCCTGTCTTAAGTGATTTCTGTTGCAACTCAGATTGATATTGGGGATTGGCAACTTTTTGATTTTGTGGCACATCACGGGGACTTAATAATAACAAGTTCCCAGTGACCTCCGAGTGCAGGAATCCATAGTTGCTCTTCAAATGGTTTATGTCTAAACAATGTCTGATGTGCAGGGGAGCTAGATGTCATAAAACCTCAAAAAGGAGAAGCTACTAGATTCAGGCTATTTATCAAATAGTTAAATTTTCCTGGAGGACAGAAAAGAATAAACCAATATGATGAGCACCTTCTGCTCAGCTTTTGTAACAGAGATCATAAAACATTCACCTTGAAAAATTGTTGAATGGGTCCACAATTCACATAAAAATTATGTTGCCTTTCTGAGTATGTCATGGGAACATTTTTTGACCCCTGTCTGAAATCGTTCATTAAAAAAATTCACGATTCATTTCATAATGTCTCTTTGGAGTTAAGCAGGCAAAGTCAACAAACTTGATTTGAAGAGGTAGTTTGTGATGAGGTCAACAGCACAGACTTTGAAGTTCTCCTGGGTTGATTCTGGAAACATACTCAGAGGTGGAGTTCCGTGTACAGGAGTCTTTTAGGGGGTGTGCTTGGGTCAACACAGGCAAGCTTGTCAGGGAAGGAGAACTGGACAGGAGGAGAAGTTTAATTGGGATGCAGTTGGGACAGAGGCCTCAGACAAAGAGAACATCTTTGTAGTCTTTCAAATTGAGGCAAGGTGACTGGACCTTGGTACCTTTTATCAAGGGGGCCTAACCTTGACCAAAGCACTGCCCTTCATGGAAGGAGCTCTCTTTGTGGAGGGAAAGTCTGAGAGAGGTCAGCTGTGAGTCCTCAGCAGGCGACATTTTTGTCAACTCCTGCAGCACTGAGGACAAAAGTCATACTGACCTGGGTCAGGTTCTGGTGGCTGCATGGCTTTGTAGTTGTTGGAATTTGTGCAAACTGAATCAACTGCATCTGTGAAATCACCTCAGAGGAATTTTAAAGTTCAATGAGCTTTACTGCTTAGTAAAGTGCCTAGTATCTAGGTGATGCTCAATAAATGTTATTACTGTATGGTGCCCTGTCAAAGTTATTAGTTGATCCCTTTCACCTGTGCTTTGTATTCATATATCTAATTGCTGACTTCTATGTGAGTATGCCATAGTTTTTCACATTCTACTCTCCTACACTCGACTCTTACCTATTCCACCCTCAGGAAAGAATGAGGGTAACTCAAACGGAGAAACAGCCGTAAGAACAGAAAAGAGAGAGAGGATGGAAGAAAAAGTATCCAATGTACTCAGTACTATTATGAAACCAATATATAATCACCCACACTTTCATACGAAAGATAAAACACAACTATAGCCCAGGATGAAGGAGGGAAGAGGAGGGGGAGGGAGAGAAGGGAGGCTAGGTGGAGAGAGGCTAATTGGTGGGACCTCACCTATGGTGCATATTGCAAGGGTATATGTCAAATCTATTAAGAGTAGAGTATAAATGTCTTAACACAATAATCCATCCTAGAGATACTTTATTCTTTTTATTTATTTATTTTTTTTGAGACAGAGCCTCAAGCTGTCACCCTGGATAGAGTGCTGTGGCATCACAGCTCACTGCAACCTCCAATTCCTGGGCTCAAGTGAGTCTCTTGCCTCTGCCTCCCAAGTAGCTGGGACTACAGGCGCCTGCCACAATACCTGGCCATTTTTGGTTGCAGCCATCATTGTTGTTTGACTGGCCTAGACTGGAGTCGAACCCGCCAGCTCAGGTGTATGTGACTGGTGCCTTCACCCATTGAGCCACAGGCACCAAGCCTAGAGATACTTTATTAAAAAGAATATGTTCTAGCTTCATTCATGTAAACATAAAATAGGTAAAGTCTCCATCTTTTTAAAGGTTGCATATTATTCTATGATAAAGGCAAAATAACAACAGACACCTCAGAAATACAAAAAATCCTAATGACTACTACAAAAAACTATTCTCAGAAATATGAATATCTGGAGGAAATAGACCCATACTTGGCAGCATACCACCTTCCTAGACTCAGCCAGAAAGAATAGGAAATGTTGGATAGATTTATATCAACCACTGAAATAGCATCAACTATACGAAATCTCCAAAAAAAAGAAAAGTCTGGGACAAGATGGCTTCACCTCAGATTTGTACCAAACCTTTATAGAGGAACTAGAAAATGAAAGCTTACTCCATTTTCTATCCCCAGTATTCAGCACAAGGTCTGGGAATAGTAGAAACTCAATACTTTTTTTTTTTTTTTTTTTTTTTGCAGTTTTTGGCTGGAGCCGGGTTTGAATCCACCACCTCTGGTATATGGGGCCAGCACCCTACTCCTTGAGCCACATGCACCACCCTGAAACTCAAGATATTTGTAAAAACTTGAATCAATTTATAGAAAAATGTAAGCTGGTGCTTAGAGTTTTATGGGTTTACCTTTAGCCTCACAAATATTTATTCCTGGTAATCAATCATTGTGTCATAACTTCACATGAAAAAAAAGTCAGTTTCTAATTTTGAATAGGACTATAGGCACCCATCACAATGCCTAACTATTTTTTGTTGCAGTTTGGCTGGGGTTGGGTTTGAACCTACCACCCTCATCTATGGGACCAGTGCCCTACTCACTGAGCCACAGGAGCTCCCAGAAATGCACCATATTTTCTTAATAAGTTTGTCTAGAAAATCTACTATAGGATCTTCTCATCAGTCACAGTGTCGTCTACAAAACAAAAAAAAACCCCTCCAATATTTTATTGAGAAATAAAAGTATACCCACATATGTAGAGGAATACGGTACTCAGGGATTAGAAAATCAAGTATTGTAAAGATGTCATTTCTCTACACATTCGTCTACATTTTCAATGCAGTGTCAAAACAAATCCAAGAAAATTAAAAAATCACTATTTTGGTAGAAATTGACAAGCAGTTTCTAAAATCTATATGGAAATGCAGAGAGCCAAGAAAATCCAAGGCAATCTCAAGTTGGAACAAAGCTGTGGGGTTTACGTAGTCATTTATCACAACTTAGTCATTATATGACACCTGTAATTAAAAAGTGTGGCACTGGTGCAAAGGTATCCAAGTTAACCAATAGAACAGCGAGGCCCGAAATAAACCCACACATAGACCAATGTTTGACTTATGATCGAGGCGGATGCTGCAGAGGAATGGAGAAAGATAAGCTTTTAAAGAATGATATTGGGGGCAATGCCTGTGGCTCACAGAGTAGGGCACCGGCCCATACGCTGGAGGTGGTGGGTTCTAACCCAGCCCCAGCCAAAAACTACAAAAAAAAAAGTTATATGGGAGAAAAAAAAGAACTTTTATCCTAGATAAATTATTGATCAAAACATGATTGCACCAATGTTCACAATTCTAATTTAATAAAAATTAAAAAAAAAAAAGAAAGTTAAAAAAGTTAAGATTCATGACCTTAGGTAAAGATTTCTTTTTTTTTTAAAGGCTTAAAAAATAAATTTGGGGCTGCTTAGCTACAGAGTTGCAGCCTTTACTAAAGTGTGAATCATAAACACTCGCTCCATGATCTGCTAATAGGTTTGGTTGTAATGGGGAAAGGAGTCAGAAGCTTATAAATTTTAGAAATTCTGGATTAAACAAAGCCAAAAAAAATTTTTTTTTTGCATGCATATCTTCTCAGAACGCTCATGTATTGTGAAGGAAATGAGAGTAGTTAGCATTTCCAAATTTAGTTTTAAAATTACAAAAGCAGATTTCTCAATGAATTCCCCCCCCCCCCCCAGGCACCGTCTCTATGTCCTCCTTGGTAGAGTGCTGTGGTGTCTCAGCTCACTGCAACCTCAAACTCTTGGGCTTCAGCGATTCTCCTGCCTTCGCCTCCCAAGTAGCTGGGGCTACAGGCACCCACTACAATGCCTGGCTATTTTTTGGTTGCAGTTGTGACTGTTGTTCAGCAAGCCCAGGTCGGGCTTGAACCCACCATCCTTGGTGGTGTCCTACTTACTGAGCTACAGGCGCCCACCTCAATGAATTTCTTGAGTGATTAATGTTCTCTGAGATACATATTAGAAAGATTATATCCATTGCACATAATAAAATGTATTTTCAGTGAATGAATGAATGAATCAGTGAATGAACTGCTAGTGAGTTAGGGACAACAGCTGTGCTATTCTCCCTTCAGACGGCCAAAGAGAATAAGCAGCAGATGCCCAAATACCTGCTTCCGGTCGTATTCCCATTCTATTTCTTCATCCTTTTTTTGATCTAGGGCTGTCTGATCCAATCTCTCTGGGACAGAAAATCTTGCTGCCATTTCACAGGACCTACAGCTCCTCAAATCTCTTACTTGGGCTTCCTAACAAGGCTTTCATAGCAGTCAGCACCTGCCTGAACTCCCAATAGCCTTGCAGTGATTATATTTCAGAGAAAGGTGAAACTATGCTGAATGCCTGATGGATGCTTTTTTTGGGAGAGGAAAATGGTAGCAAATGCCTTCAGTATTAAGGTTACGGAGATAGCACCAGGCTCCCTGCAGTCTTGGGGCTTTTAAAAGCATCCCCTGGGCAGGAGCCAATGTGAATGTTTCCTTCCCTTCCCAGGGTTACGGCACATTTGTTCACAGGATGGAGTTGCACTTTAGGAGTTATGAAGGCAAGGCAGAAGGGAGGTGCAGAAGTGGGGCGAGGAGAGAGAACCATGTGTCCCCTTCATGCCAAAGAACAGAGTGTTCCTTCAGTGAATCTTGTTGATTGCAATCTCCTGGCTGACTTCTGTGCGCTTCAGTTATAATTAACTTCCATATATTTTATTGGGATTAGTGACTTGTCAGCATTTTTGGAACTTGGTACTAAGCAGCGAATGTAATAACACTATTTATCTTCCATGTGGGCACATTTTAGGATAGATAAGGATAAGTCAAGAGCACCCACACAATTTCCTGAAACTTCCATTTGTTTTTTTCCTTTTAAGAAAGCATAGGGTATGATTTTTTTTTTTTAATTTCTTCTTTCACTCAGTAGAAATGGCAGAGAAATTAATGGAAAGAAAGTATGCCCTTAAGAAATTCTCGCGCAAGAGTTTTTAGATCAATGCTCAAACAAATCCCAGCCTCCCGGGAACTGACCTCCCCCTCACTATGCATGAGATCCTCACCCAGAGGGCAGACACAAGTTTATCAGCCTCCTTTTACTTTGCAGTGATTCACTGCAGTAGAAAGCAAACAGCACTTAGATAAAGTACCCAAAGTTTGGTGTCAACACCTCCTTAATGTGCAGCCTTAGACAAGCCACTTCATCTCCTTGATTTTTGGTTCTCTTATCTGCAGAGTGGGGTGATGGCGGCTAAAACACCTACATGGACTGTGCTCTTACCACCTGCCAGTTCCTATGTCAGGAAATCTAGCTTAATCCTCATGGTATGAATGCTGTGAGATGGGTCCTCCCATTTAAATTTTAAAGGTCCTCCCTTTTAAAAACAAGGAATTTGGGGTCTAGAGAGATTAAGTGACTACTCTGCAGTCACATAATAGTAAAGTAGAAGAACTTTGATGTGTGCCCAGTTATAACTGACCCCAGAGCCAAGGTCTCACTAGACTATCCCGATGTTCTGGTTATGAAGAAGAAAAAAGACCCCTGAAAACTCACTGCCACTTGTAAACCCCCATATTCATGTGAAGCATCCTTGATGAGTGGCTCTCATGGTGGTTACTAGGACCCTGTCATGCAGGAAGGACTGAGAATGAAAACACAGGTTATTTCCTGGTTGGGGACATCAAATCCAAACTAAAAGGGCTGTGTTTGGCTATTGACAGAAGTAAGAGGTTAAATACCAGGAGAATGATATCCTCATCTTGGTCTCAAGGCCTCATCGACCCCTCAACACCATTTCCTATCACCCACCTTGGTGCTCACTGGTGACACCGGCCCACTTTTTTAGTTTCTTCACCAAGTCAAGTTCTTCCCTACCTCATGTCCTTGGCATTTGATTTTCTCTTTCCTTAGAAAATTCTTCCTCTAGCTGTTCTCTTCCCATTCTTCAGGTTTCAATTAAAATGTCAATCAGTTAGCAAAACCCAGATTTCCCCCCCCTTTATTTTTTCATTTGTTTACTTGTTAATTTTTTGGCTTGTCTGAATGGAGACTCTAGATCAGCAGTCCCCAGCATTTTCAGTATCAGTACTGGTTTTTTCATGGAAGAAAAGTTTTCCACAGACTCAGAGAGAGGTGAATGGTTTTGATATGAGTCTGTGAGCAATTGATTTATTATGGCCTTTGGCAGTCTAACCCCTCTGCTAATTATAATCTAATTATAATTTCTATCGGCAGCTGCTCCCCCGCCCCGCCCCTCCAGCGCTAGCATCACCACCTCAGTTCCACCTCAGTTCACTGGTGCTAGATTCTCAGAAGGAGCGGGCACCAAAGATCCCTCACATGTGCAGTTTATGGGAGGGCTCATGCTCCCATGAGAATCTAATGCTACTGCTGACCTGACTGGAGGCGGAGCTCAGGAGGTGATGCCAGTGAGAGGGAGCGGCTGTAAATACAGATGAAGCTTCACTGGCTTGCCTGTTCACCTCTTGCTCTATGCCTGGTTCCTAATAGGGCATGACTGGCACTGGTCCACAGCTCAGGGGGTGGGGACAGCAGCTCGAGCTGTGTTGTTGGGGCTGTGTTGTTGGGGCTGTGTTGTTGACCCTACAGTTCCAGGTTCCTACTAGATACCCAACGCATTGGTGTGGACAGGTAGTAATGCCAGTGCTTTAAAAGAGACCAGTGAAGCCTGGGCAGGGTCTTGAAGTCAATGCTCATCTCTACCCTTCATTCAACTGGGATCCTTACTGATCATTTCTATTTTAAGACCAAGATAATTTTTTCCCCTTCATTTCTGAATAGAGTTTTCCTTCCACTTTCACAATCACCTGCCCCTCTGCTTGCTTTCACCTTTGGAGAAGGTGTAGGTTATGGGAAAGAGGAGGCTCTCTGGAGTTACATAAGACTTGGGTTAAATCCTGATTCTGTGATTTACTGTGTGACCTTGGGTATGTCACTCATGCTCTCTGAGTCTAACTTTCTTCATGTATAAGCCATTTCACAGGATTACCCTAAGCTTAATTAAGATGCTTAGACAAAATGCAAAATAGTGTCTGGCAAACCTTTTTTTTTTTTTTTTTTAATTTTCTTCTTCCGAAGAATTTGACTTTACTGGATATAAATTTTAGTCTCGAAGGAAGCTGTGTGTTGGTAAGCTTTCCTTTGATTTGTTGTTGTTGGAGGAAAAATAATGTGAAGGAAGACAGGAGGAAAATGGATTTTAAATGAGACTGTGATTTCTTTGAGGGCAAAGATTTTTGTCTGGTCTAATATCAGACAAATATTTGCAGGTTTTTAGCAGGGACAGAAAATAAAATAAAGGTGAGAAATTTAAACAGCAATATAAATAAAAACCATCAAAAAACCTCAGATCTTTTATATAATAAATCACTTGGACCGCTCCCCTGAAATATGAATAAAACACATACATTTCATGAAATGGTTAAAAAAAAGTTTAAGAAGCACAAACATGGAACTGCTTCCCCCAGTTTCTGGGGAACAGTTTCTAGCTCCAAAGGGTTATTGGACAGTGTCTGGAAACGGTGAATTAGAAAGAGGAGGGGGCCTTAATATTTTCCCTGATTTTCTGACATACTATAGATGGCTGTGCCTTCCCAATGCAGCTTCTTATTATAACTTTAGTGGAATTAGGAAGACGATGTGAAAGATGGATGTCCTTTTTGTTGATAGAAAAAATAATTCTTCCAAAATCTAACCTATATACTGGGAGAATGGGTTAGCCACATTTAGAAGACTGAAACAGGACCTGCACCTCTCACTGCTTACAAAAATTGATTTCCATTGGATAAAAAATTGAAATTTAAGAGCCTAAACAATAAAATCCTAGGAGAAAGTGTAGGAAAAACCCTTGATGTTATTGACCTGGGAAAACATTGTATGAAGAAGACCCCCTTGATAATTGCAGCAACACCAAAAATAAATAAATGGGACATGATCAAGCTAACCAGCTTCTGCACAGCTAATGGTATACCAACTAAAGCAAACAGTCTTCAGAATGGGAAGAGATATTTCCATGCTATGAATCTAGCAAAGGGTTGATAACTAGAATTTACAGAGAACTCAAACTTATCAACAAGAAAAGAGCAAACAATCCCATTTATAAGTGGGCAAGAGACATGAACAGAAACTTCTCTGAAGAAGACAGATGAATGGTCAAAAATATATACACATACACACAAATGCTCATCATTCCAAATCATCAGAGAAATGCAAATCAAAACTACCCTGTGATATCACCAGTGAGAACAGCCCACATCACAAAGTCCTTAAGCTGCAGATGTGGTATGGGTGTGGAGAGAAGGGAACACTTTTACACTGCTGGTGGAACTATAGACTAATACAGCCTCTACAGAAAGAAGTATGGAAAAATGCAAACAAGGTACCCTCATATTAATATGAAATAAAAAAAACACCCCCTCAAATCTAACCTATACAAATATAAATTTTCTGAGCTTCTGAATCTTTTAGCTAAACTCAGCAAGAGGGAGGATTACATATGATTTGCATATGATAAATGTACTCATATACATAGAGAAATCATATATATAACATGTATGTCTGCAATTAATAAAGAACAAATATAATTGATAGAGGTTATCAAATGCTTGATGTTTTGTCTAAGGTAATAGTAAAAGATAGGCATTGTTGAGGACAAATTGAGGAAGGCTTAACTTATGAGAAAGAAATGAGGACTGGTTTTCATTTGCTCTAGTAATGTATTATTTCCTAGTGAGCAAATAATGTTAGTATTATTTTATTTTATCTCATGTAAGCTACTGGAAAAGAAATCAGTGTTTGTGGGTGAATGCACTCATTTAAAGAGATACTGTAAACAAGGCCAAGGGCAAAATTCTATTTCCAATGTTTTTTCTAAATGGAATGGTGTCCTTTGTCAGTGGTATTGAGCTATCCATTTTTCTAAAGTGGGTTGCTTTGGCCCTGCCAGGATTATTCACTGTTTCCTGTATTTATTCACAGATAATGCCATTTCAATGATTTAATTTTCTTAATTATTTGGAACCTTTTTATTGGCTAAAGGGTAGACAAATTACTTTGGATGCTCTGGTTCTTGCAATTGTCATTCAGCACTCTATTCTGGTCACCAATTTGCCTTCCACTGGTGGGATTTTAGTGTTTCTAGTGCATACATTTTTTTTTAAGGGAATTACAATGTAATCAGAAATTTAGTTTCAGAAGCAATCCTTCAAGGTTAGCACATCAGAGCACATCCTTCAAAAAGGAAGATAACCACAGAAACTATTTAAATAATTTTGCCTTGCTTTGAAAACTAAAATAGAAGCTTTCAAATTCATCACCCTGCAATTATAACACCCTCACATGTCTCTGGTGTTTTTGTGGCGGATCAATAGTTCTACCTTTTCTTGACTCACTGTATGGGCTAATGAAGCTGCGTCTCCCACATGAAGGCAAATGGCTTATGTAATGAAAAGATAATTATAAACAAGTGAACAAGAATTGAACAGAAAACCAATTTTAAGAGACAGTTTTCTTTCTGTATGAAGTTTTCTTGTTTATTTGGAGTCATCCAACACGGAACAGATTCAGAATGATCAAGTCCAATGTCAGAGTTATTTGTCACTGAAGAAAAATTCACTCCTTGAGCAGTCACTTAGAAACCAATTATTAGACAAGGCAAAGGGGATGATTTTCCAAACACGATGTCAAGATTTAAAGTATAGATGTTCCTGATGGCTGCAATGTTTGTTTGTTTAAAGCTAAAGAACACGTACCTCATTTTTAAGTTTGGTGAAAATGTTGCGTTTAATAAGGTCAGATCTTAGACATTTTCTGAGTACAGGAAATTCTCTGCCTATTACAGTTCTAAGAATAGCCTAGAAACAGCAGTAGAACACATGGAGAAGTGATCCTTAATCATTCATTGGTTTATTAGAGGAAATGTGGCTAAATACCAATAAATTGCTAACGGCTTTATAAATGCTTACATTTTAGTAAAATCAGAGCCATACATTGCCATTATGGTGGGCATTTCTTGCTTTTTTAAAATAACACATAAAAGCAAATTAAGTTTCATAAGGAAAAGATGTTCTGCATGTAAAAATATATGCTTTATTTTCTATTCTCTTATTGTTAACCAGGCATGTCCCAGTTATGATTCCCATGATCTCTTAACATCGCTCCCATCTTTGTCTTTGTATAAACTTAGTAGTATTTCCACTGTGTTCATCAGTTCTTTTTTGAGCGAAATCAGCATTTGCTTAATGTCTGAACTTTGATTTGTCTTCGTTTTTGTCACACCAGAAGGAATAAACTTATGTCTCGCCATAGTCTTTATTTTATTTTATTTTTTTAAAAGAGCATTTTAATTATAAATCCAATTCCTTCAGTGATTATCTATGATTTCAGGTTCTCTATTTTTGGGTGAGTTTGAGAAATTGGTCTCTTTTTTTCATTGTCAAATTTATAAACATAAATTTGTTCTTGGTATTCTCTTATTATTACATTTTTAGAGCTTTCTTTAGCAATTCTTTAAAGATGGCTGGTAACACCTTTTCACAATGTCTTAAAAAAAAAGAATGCCTTTATTTCTCCCTATTCTTGAGGGTAGTTTCAGTGGATATCAAATTCACAGCTGACAGTTCTTTTCTTCAATATTTGAAAAATGTTGTGACACTTTCTTTTGGCCTTCATGGTTTCACATGAGGAATCTGCTATTATTTGACTTGGTGTGCCCTTCTACGTAATGCATCATTTCTTTCTCATTGCTCTTAAGAATTGTCTTTTGTACCTATTTTTTTTTAATTTTTACATATACATGTGTTTATTAGCTTTCCACTTTTTGCCATAGTATTTAAATATGACAGATTTTGAAGAAAAAATTTTAAGCTGTGTCAAAATAATCTCCATTTTCCTAAATTTCGATTTACTTCAGTATAGAGTACAGTCAAGGTAGATTTAGATTTTGCTGAATTATTGAGCTTTTCTGAAATGCAAATCTTTGAAAAGTTACAAGGACTCAGTAGTAGGCACTCAGGTAATCTGCTTGAAATGATATTAACCAATGAGAGACTACTATTATTAAAAGCTTGACTGCTTCTCCCCCCAAATATGTGAGACTATTGTAACAGAAATGTGTGCTTTCTCTGTTGAGACCTCTTCTTAGACAATTCTCAAGAGACGCAATCTAGGCCAGGTGTAGTGGCTCATATCTGTGATCCCAGCACACTTAGAAGCCAAGGCTGGTGGATCACTTGAGCTTAAGAGTTTAAGACCAGCTTAAGCAAGAGTGAGACCCTGTCTCTACTAAAAATATAGAAACAATAGCTGGTATCATGGTGTGCACTTGTAGTCCCAGAAGTCTACCTGGAGTCTGAGACAAAAGGGTCACATGAGCTCAGGAGTTTGAGTTTGCAGTGAGCCATGGTGATGCCACTGCACTCTACCTGGGTGACAGAGTGAGACTCTGCCCCCAAATAAATAATACATAAAATAAAATAAAAAAGATAGAGAAGCAATCTATTTAAGATTTTATTTAAAAAAACAGAAATCACAGATTTTTTCTTTCTAAGCTTACTAACAAAAAAATCTCTAGATCTTTAGATTTAATTAATAAAGATTTTGAGGCTATGCATGACCCTTTGACCAAAATGTTTCAGAAGAGAAATCAGAACTGTATTATTTTTTTCTCCAGGTAGCAAATCATTTTGAAGCTATAAAGCCTCTTATCAAGAATAATGTTAGGCCACATTTGTAAATGTTTACTACGTGCTTGATACTTCCATAATAAATGTATGCATATTTTGGTCATTTAATCCTCTCAAAACACTACAAGTCAGGTATTAACACCAGGTCATTTTATAGTAAGGAGACTGTAATTTAGAACAATAAAATAGTCACTCAGGGTTGTTCAAGTCTGAGGCTTATATGCTTAAATACTGTACAATTCTAAAATTTTCACAAACGCATTTCAAAATTTAGAGAAATGCTATTTGGAGGTCTTAGAAAGTTGTAGATGATGGCCCTAGAAGTGAGTCACACATTCCTGCCTATGCCTGATGCCAATGTCAAGCCAGAGTAGCCAGTGACACGCTGAGAACCCTCATTGTGGAGAGTGGGCTGCTCTCTGAGGAGATGGTCACATGCTAGCAGGGGGCCCTTCAGTTTGGAGTGATGTTTAGGCAAATATCTCCTTTCCAGTTTCACCTGCTCATGTGGACATTCCCACACTCTATTATTTCTAGATGCATTTGATTATTTAAAGGTTCTCTAAATATGTCTTGCAATTGTATCCTCCCAAGCCTTTGGTGATAGTACCTTAAGCCTCAGCCCTTCTCTGATGAACTCATTCCTGCTCAAGCTTTAAGATCCACAAATCTCTTTCCCTGCCACATGCTTTCTCGGCTTCCTAGGCTCAATAACCCCCTCCATCTACTGCCACCCTGTTACTCTTCTCATCTCCTCTTCTCAGCGTTTGTCAAAATTAGCATGATTATTTTCTTGCCATTCATTTTCCTAGCTAGGTTGTGAGTTCTCTGGAATCATGTCATGTAACCAGTACACAATGCTAGGCGCTGATATAGTGGCCGTTAATAACTTTGTGCCAAGCGAATAGACATTTTTAACATAAAAAATAGTTTATGAAGATTGTGAAATGGTAGCTATTTTACTTTTCAACTTCTAAAGACCAATTGGCTTATTTGACCGTATGTTATTTCTCACATTTGATACTAAATTGCAAACCTATTTTAAGTGTGTGGCTATCATAGAGCAGCTTCATCAAATTTTTAATATTTGAATGCTCTTTAGAAAGTCTCATCAGTCTTTTAGATGTTTCTGGAAGTTTTGCACACGTGGAACATTCTTTAGGTGGGCTTCCTGCTGTGGTTAGTATCAAAGGAACTGCTGCCATCCTGGGCAGCACTGGCAGAGGGGACCCACGAGAAAGGAAGGACGTGGAGTGCACTGGAGATGTTGTTAAAATTACAGGCACTTTGGCTCACCCAGGATGGAAAACAGTTTGGTTGTTCTTCAAAAAGTTAACCTTGAAATGACAATGTGACCCAGAAGTTTCACTCCTAGGTATACATGTGTATGTCCTAAATAATTGAAAGCAGGTATTCAAATAAATACACGTATAAGCCTGTTAATAATAACCAAAGCTGGAAACAGCCAAATGCCCAACAATGGCTCAATAGGGAAACAAATTGTGATACATACATGCAGTAGAATTTTCAGTCTTTCTGGTGATAAAAACAAATCGATTACTGGTACATGCTATCCAGTGGGCAAACCTCAATAACATTATACTATGTATAAGAAGCCAGATGCAAAAGGCACAAAATGATTTAAGTTATAAGAAATATCCAGAATAGTTAACTCCATAAAGACAGAAAGTACGCTGGTGGTTCCCAGCGAGTAGGGAGAGCGGGAGATGGGGAGCAATTGCCGCGTGTGTATGGGGTTTCCTTTAGGGATGAGCAAATGTTTTGGAACCAGGTAAAGGGGGGATCATACACATTGTGAATGTGCTAAATACCACTGAATTCTTCACTTTAAAATGGTTAATTTAATGTTATGTGAACATCATCTCAAAAAAAATAAAGTGGGATGGAGGTTAAAGGAAATAAAAGTGGAAGAGGGGGTCGGTGCCATACTCTGTGAAAAAGACTCAAGCAGCCGATGCAAGCTTTGAAGATGCAGGAATGTCAGAACCAAGGGATGAGGGAAGAACCTGAAAAAGGCAATACATGAAATCCATCTCCCCTTGCACTTCCAGAAAGGAACAGCCCTGCGATCACCTTGATTTTGGCCCAGTGAAACCCATGTTGAACTTCTAACTTATAGAATAGTAAGATAATACGTTGGTATTTTTCTAACCTAAAAATGGTAACAAAATATCATGTATTGGCCTCATTGCTGAAAAGAATTTCAGAGGTCAGCCCAATTCTGATGACAACAGGGCTGAGGAAGATTACATGACTTTTCAAGGTCACATAGTTAAATCTCCTATGTACTTCAGAAATAGTTCTTCCTTCTGGACTATACACATAGGGAGAGAACAAGCAATGAATAAGGTTATTGTCCTGATTTTATGAGTGTGGAAATGGATTCAGTGGGATTAAGTAACTTGACTAATATAGGTAGTACTGTGGATTTTATTTTTTCAAGTATTAAAAAAAGTAATGCATGTACATTAACAATAATAAAAGACTCCCCTCATAGACAATAGAAGGGCTTATTATGGAAGCCATCAGCTCCCATAGCTCCCCATATCCAGTCCTGCTCCGTTGCACTTACTGTTTCCTCTTTGAACTATTTCTGGGACAATTTAAAATTTATTTATTTGATTTGATTTTTATTTGTTAGTGAATGTGAGGGTACAAACTGCTGGGTTACAATGTTTACATTGGTTAAGTAGAGTCCCTCTTGTAGTTGTGTCCTCAAGAGGTGTGCCATACACCCATACATTGTGTCCATTAAGTGGGAGCACATCAATCCCCCCTCTTCCCTCATCCCCCCTTCCCTCAACTTGAATTGAATTGAGTTTTTCTTTTATGTGAGTGAGTGTGCATTGGTTCATTTACTGGCTTCATATTAGTATTGAGTACATCATATACTTGCTTTTCCATTCTTGCGATACTTTACTAAGAAGAATGTTCTTCAACTCCATCCAGGTAAATACAAAAGATGTAAAGTCTCCATCTTTTGTTAATGATTGAATAGTATTCCATGGTATACATATGCCAAAGTTTGTGAATCCATTCCTGAGTTGATGGGCATTTAGGTTGTTTTTGCATCTTGGTGATTGTAAATAGCACTATGAAAAATAATCTAGCGTAAATGTCCTTATGATAAAAGGATCTTTTTTTTCTTCTGAGTATGCCTAGTAATGGGATTGTGAGAGCAAATGGAAGGTCTAATTTGAGTTCTTTGAGGATTCTGCATACTTCTTTCTGAAGAGGCTGTATTATTTTGTCATCCCACCAATAGTATAACCATGTTCCTTTCACTCCACATCCATGCTAGCATCTGCAACTTTGGATGGGATAATTTAAATTTTACCACACAATGCTATTATATGCTGGTATTTAAAAAATAAATACTATATTTGCTATTTAGTATTTATTGCTTTCCAAAGACAGCTTGTTGACTCTTTTTAACAACCCACTGAGAAAGGTATTAGTATTTTCCCTACTTTATGAATGAAGAAACTGAGGCCTGGGGAAATTAAGACTTGCCCAACACAGCACAATTGGATGGTGCTGGGGTTTGAACCTAGACAGTATAGTTTGAGGGCCCATGCTCTTGCCTGCTTTGCCACAGTGCTCACAGACATTGGCTTCGTTTTACAAAGGAGAAAATGAGATAGCATGCCCACGTCTGTGGAAATGCTGGGATTTGAGCCTAGTTGGGGTCCTACTTGGTATTTTCTCCTAAATCTTTCTGCTTCGGAAAGGACCTGCCCACGGAAATTGTGGCTATCTCGTCTTAACCGTGCGTGGGATGAGAACAAGAGTGTGAGTGAGAGAAGGTTGAGAGTGACAGAGCTTTCTAGCACATCAATTTAAATGTTTTTTCTCATGTCAGGAAGATAGGCTTTGTAGGTATAATTTTTCATAACATTTTCTTTGCGTCATAAAAAATCAAAATCCTTCTATTCTCACTGTTTAAAAAATAGGCTTATTGGCAGGCAGAAACCTGTTTAGTTACCCTTTAACTGATGTGCAGTGGATTTCCAGGAAGACGGTTACACAAAATGTTTTAGGCATTCTTGGTAGCTCAGATTAGAAGACCTGAATCCTGGATCTAGATTTTCTGAATCTCACCATAATACCTTTGCCTCTCTCTGGGAATATTGATTTGACCATGAGTTCTCCATACTGCTAACTTTCTTTGCTCTAGATCAGGGGTTTTCAAACTCTTTTTTGTTGTTGTTGTTGTTGAGACAGAGCCTCAAGCTGTCACCCTGGATAGAGTGCTGTGGCATCACAGCTCACAGCAACCTCCAATTTCTGGGCTCAAGCGAGTCTCCTGCCTCTGCCTCCCAAGTAGCTGGGACAACAGGCACCAGCGACAATGCCCGGCCACTTTTTGGTTGCAGTCGTCATTGTTGTTTGGCGGGCCCGGGCTGGATTCGAACCTGCCAGCTCAGGTGTATGTGGCTGGCGCCTTAGCCGGTTGAGCCACAGGCGCCGAGCTGGGTTTTCAAACTCTTACTGCGGAACCCTAAACCTCCTTTGGTGGTCCTGAAGAAGTGTCCACAGGGTGGGGGGATAACAGAGAGTAAGAGGAGAGTGGCCAATGGGAAGAAAAGGCAAGCAGGTGGGGCAACATCCCTCCTCCTCACCCACCGCTTATACTAGAGAAGCCCACTCTGACCCTATGGATATTCCTACAAAATTTTCTGGGAAGAAAATATACTATTGAGAACTTGCCCTGCCCTCCCTGCCATATTGGGTCTAGAAGAATATGTAAAACTGGAGGAATAGGGGTTAAGAAGGGGAGAAAATAAAATTGCCAGTTAGAATAAACAGAACACAAGGTATATACATCTACAGTCTCTAAATGGGATTCCTTAGTTGGGGGAAGATTCTGGAAACTGACCACCCGTCAAGCTGACAGGGGAATCTCCAGTCCGCTTCTGTGTGTGCATTCTGTAATGGAGGATGCAAGATTTTGTTGGTAAGAATTTAAAAGAGAGAGGAAAAGGAAAAGGTTAGTTGGATTAAATAGAAGAAAACCAAAGTCTTCCTTCTGGGGAAATAGCTCCTTAATAATTGAATCCACTGCAGACCTGATGTTGTCAGAATGTTGGTGAGCCCTCAGAAGAAATCCAAATTAAGTCCTTGGCTGCAGTAATGAACAAATGAAAGAGCTAGACTGCCATCCTGAGGCCAAATGCTAGGAAATAGTAACTGGAGTGTTTGTTGACGTTTTTGCAGCCCAATACTGCACCTATTGTGGTACCTCATTACCCTCAAGCTGTTTTTTTAAACTGTGATTTTACAAACATTTTTTCTTAAAAACCAATGTGGATACATGGTTAAAAACAACGCAAAGGATAAAGGAAGGTTTAGAGGATAAGTCAAGGCTATCTGTTAGCCCCTAAATGCCTCTTTCCAGAGGCCTGTTTCCAGTTCATGGCACATCTTCTGAAAGAGATTCTCACACTTATAAGTTATGAGTGTATATTCCTTTGAAGCTATAGATAAGTCTACTGCTCTGCACCTTGACCTCTTTTCAGTTTAACATCCAGCCTTAGAAGCTGTTTCCTTCTTTTTTTTTGACTCCATAGAGTTTATTAGGTTAACACAAGAGAACTCATTTAGTCATTCCCATACTAATACCCTTGTACTTTGTTTTCGTTATTTGGTGCTGCAATGAATATCTTTGTCCATACATCATTGTACACATGGGCATAGATGTAGAAAAAAAATTCCTAGAAGTGGAAGTGCTAAGAAGTACATGAATTTAATTTGCAATGGGTGTAGTGACATTGCACTATTGAGAGGTGGAGAGAAGTCACTCATGTCACTCATGCTGAAGGATGTCAGATGCTCTGCACTTTTGCCAAGCTGAGACTATTTTGCCCCAATTGACCTGAATTCTTCTTTTGCTGCATTTTCTATCTTCTTCACAATACCTCAATGAAGCCAAGAAAATGACTTTAAACTAAAAGGTAGCTAGCTCATTGTCTGGTCACTGTGACCACCCCACAAGTGTTTATCAAGCACTTTGTCTTGGGAGTGTGAAAGGATCTCTGAGAAGCATCAGAAATCATTCCTTGATTTTTAGGACCCTCCAGTGTGGTTGTGAAGGGTATGAAATAGCTAGGATGAATGGAAGGCAGTCCTAGTGGAAAGAGCAGAGAGATTTGGGATAGTGATCAGGAGCTGGAACTCAAATAACAGATGATAGCATGGACCTTTATCATGCAGACAGCCTTGTGCACTTACCGTGTATTGATACCAGACCCCTCTGCCAAATACCGAGGCTAGAAGAGAGAATAAGATATAGTTTCTGCTTTCGGTTTACTTGCCCATCTTTTTAACTTCTCTTATAAGACAGAAGACTCATTTTCTTAACAACAGCACAGTGCTTAGAAATGTCTTTGTATGTACTGTGTGAGTGAGAGATGAATACAAGTGCATTTTGTAATATGCAATTTTGCTTTTTATTTTTGTGTTTCTGCTGAGCATGATGGCTCATTTCTGTAATCCATCCTAGAAACTAGACTCTGGGAGTCTGACACAGGTGGGTTGCTTGAGTTCAGGAGTTTGAGACCAGACGGAGCAAGAGTTAGAGCCCCGTCTCTACTAAAAAAAAAAAAAGATAAAAATATCCTAATGAGGAAATATTTGTTCATGGAGCTCAAATTCCATTTCAACTATGAATCTCTTTAACACCTATGGCCATGTTACAGTCTGCCCCATACCTTATACAGATGTTTTTACTTATTTAGTTTTTTATTCAGCTCTTGCCTCCAAAGGTGCTCAGGAGAAAAGGCATTACACAGAGCAGCCCTGAAGTCTCCTTCAGTCTGGGGTGCCAGGGGCCCACCGCCTCTCCCCCCCAGATGGTGGGCAGTGAGCTGCAGCATGTGAGCCACTGGACTTCACAGCCGGACAATGTACTCGCATCTGACTCAGTCCCTCACCCTCTATGTGCCTTGGGCAAGCTCCTTAACCTCTCTGTGCCCCAGTTTGAATTATTATTTCACATTAACATGAGGGTACTAATAATTAGGTTACATTGTCTGTGTTTGTTAGGTAAAGTTCAAGTTGTAGTTGAGTCCCTTCGCTCAGGGGGTGTGCTTTATATCCTTACATTATGCACACTAAGCGAGAACTTGCCAATCTCCCCTCCTCCTTCCCTTTGCCCTTTCCCTTTTCCCCATTCTACCCCACCTAAATTTAATTGTGTTTTTCTCTCATGTGAGGTAGTAGTTGTTTATCTATTTGTTTCATTTTAGTATTGAGTACATTGGATACTTGCTTTTACATTCTTGTTATACTTTACTAAGAAGCATGTTCTTCAACTCCATCCAAGTAAATACAAAAGATGTAACGTCTCCATCTTTTTTAAGGCTGAATACTACTCCATGGTTTCTATATACCACAGTTTATTAGCCATTCGTGAATTCATGGGTACTTGGACTGATTCCACACATTGGTGATTGTGAATGGGATTTTGGGATCACATGGAAGATTTACTTTTAGCTCTTTGAGGATCTTCCATACTTCTTTCCATAGAGGTTGTATTAGTTTGCAGTCCCATCAGCAATGTAAAAGTGTTCCCTTCTCTCCACATCTACACCACCATCTGCAGCTTTGGGACTTTGTGATGTGGGCCATTCTCACCGGGGTTAGATGATATCTCAGGGTGGTTTTGATTTGCATTTCTCTGATGATTAGAGACAGTGAGCATTTGTGTGTGTGTTGGTCATTTTTTTGTCTTCTTCAGAGAAGTTTCTGTTTATGCCTCTTGCCCACTTATAGATGAGATTGTTTACTATTTCCTTGTTGATTAGTATGAATTCTCTGTAGATTGTAGTTATCAGCTCTTTGCTAGATCCATAGCACACAAATATCTTCTCCCATTGTGCAGGTTATCTGCTTCATTTTTGTGCTCTTAGCTGTGCAGAAGCTTGTTAGCTTAATCATGTTCCATTTATTTATTTTTGGTGTTACTGCAATTGCCAATGGGGGTCTTCTTCATAAATTATTTTCCCAGGCCAATGTTGTTAATAGTTTTTCCTATATGTTCTTCTAGAAGTTTTATAGTTTCATGTCTTAAATTGAAATCTTTTATCCAATGAGAGTCAATTTTTGTCAGTAGTGAGAGGTGCAGGTCCAGGTTTAGTCATCTACATGTGGCTAAGCAGTTTTCCCAGCACCACTTTTTCTTTTTTTATTTTTTGAGAATCTCCCTCTGTTGCCTTTGGTAGAGTGCCATGGTATCATCATACCTCATGGCAACTTCAGACTCTTGGGCTCAGGAGCTCCTTTTGCCTCAGCCTGAGGCATGGTGGTGCCCAGCTAGCTTTTGTCTTTTTAGTAATGATGAGGGTTTGTCCTTGGTCAGGCTAATCTCAAACTCCTCAGCTCAAGTGATCCACCCAGTTAGTCCTCCCAAGGGCTAGGATTACAGAGCCAGCCCACCCAGACCCAGCACCAAATAGATATTCTTTTTCCCAGTGTATGCTTTTGTTTTGGGTTTATTAAAAATCAGATGATGATACCATATGTGGCTGGGTTCATCTCTAGGTTATCTATTCTATTCCAAAGATCAATATCTCTATTTTTCTGCTAGTATGCAGCTGTTTTGATTACCGTAAACTTATATAACCTGAAGTCTGGAAACATGATGCTTTCCATTTGTTTTTGTTTCTCAGAATTTCATTTGCTATTCAGAGTTTTTCTGGTTGTATATGAAACAAAGTACTATTTTTTCAAGTTGTTCACAGTATGACGTTGGTACTTTGATGAGGATTGCGTTAAATCTGTAGATCGCTTTGGGTAGTATGAACATTTTAACAATGTTGATTCTTCCCAGCCATGAGTATGGTATGTTCTTCCATTTGTTAATGTCTTCTGCTATTTCTTTTCTCAGGGTTTCATAGTTCTCTCTGTAAAGATCCTTCATGTCTTTTTTTAGGTATATTCCCAAAGTATTTTATTTTCTTTGAAGCTACCATGAAGGGAATAGTGTCTTTGTTTGGATTCTCAGCTTGATTGTTATTGAAATATATGAAAGTTGCTGATTTGTGGACATTAATTTTGTATCCCAAGATGTTACTATATTCCTTGATCACTTCCAGTAATGCTTGTGGTTGAGTCCCTGGGATTTTCTAAGTATAAGATCATATCATTAGCAATGAGTGAGAGTTTGACCTTCTCTACCCTTAGTTGAATACTCTTGAATATCCTTCTTTTGTGTGACTGTATTGGCTAGAACTTCTAGCACCATGCTGAATAATAGTGGTGATAGTGGCCATCCTTGTCTGGTTCCAGTTCTAAGTGGAAATGCTTTCGGTTTTACTCCATTCAGTACTATATCAGCTATAGGTTTGTTGCAGATGGCCCTTATACAGACTTGCAATGTAATTGTCTTCACTCATGCCTCCACAGTGAGCTTAACCTCTTTGAGGATAGGAGAGGACATTGTTGAGACCTTCACAATATCATCTGCTCAAAAGGTGCTATGATAGTAATGGTTATCTTCCTAGTAGGAGGCGTCAGTAAATATTAGCTAAATTACTATGCTTTCAGCTTTTCTGTATTTGTGTGATAGTATGAATATAGTAGATGTTTAGTAAATACACCTTTTAAAGTGTTATTTGAAATGCAGTCAGAGTCTCCAATTCCATTTTTTTCTTAAGATGAATTTTGAGTTTTTTTCTCATCTCGACCTTTCTAGGTCTTTCAATGAATTTTTCCTCCCCTTCTATCCCCTCCACTCCCTGGGAAAGATAAAGCAAATACATTTGGACTGACATCTGAAATTCAAGTTTTTTTTTTAAATTTCATGTAACCTGTCTATATGCATGTACCCATGAACATTATACACACACACACACACACACACAAATTCCTTTCTGATCATTGTGGCATTCTGAACTTATATCTTCAGAGGTCATTTTCCTAAGAGCTTGTGACTAATTCAGAACACAGGAGCTTTTAGATATCTTCTCATACACGAGAAGGAAGCAATTCGTGACCTAACAAGAGGGTTAACACCAGCTGGTCATAGTTTAGTGAGTTTAATTACTGGAATTTCTATATAATATCACCTCAAATGACATCTGGGTTGGAACTGAACATGAAATTCTTTTTCAGTGAGCAAAATAAAACAGGCTGTGCGAAGCCTTGGTCTGTCTAATCCTTGTGCCTGATGCGCATGGGCTGCAGTGACATTTCTGGAACTGATCTGTACTTAGCTAAGATGAGCTTTTTTAATAAGACTGCAAGTAAAAGTTGGCATCAGCTATGTTTAACAAGGAAGCAAAATATGTCATTGGAAAATTAAAATGAAAAATTCTTTAAAAAAATTAAAGAATTCTTCCTCGTTCACCCATCTTGTTCCTTGGGTTCATTAATGCCTATTTTACTTCCTAATACTTAGTGACCCAAATGAAAGGATTGCATTTTCACAAACCTTATAAAATAGACTAACTATGTATTTGTTTTAATGAAGGCACTATGAGCATTGATTGAATTGCAGGAAGCCTCATCTAGTACAGAAAGTGAGCTAAGCTGTTTCACTTCCAAGTGTGATCCAGTAGCATAGCTTCTTTAGACTCATCTAGAAACTTGTTAGATATGCAGAGTCTTAGGCTACTTACCCAGATCTACTGAATCTGAATCTGCCTTTAGGATGACTCCCAAGAATATCTATGCACATGAAAATTGGGAATTGTTGGCTTATCTTGTTGCATTTCCAGTTAAGGATCTTCTCCCATAGAGTAACCAAAGGACCCATCACTCGAGGGGCATAAACTGAGGACTACATTTGAGAAGTTTCCAGCCACACAGAGAGGAATGCACAGATGCATGCTAGATTCTGCAGTGCCAAACTCAACTGTTTGCCATGTGCTCTGACTGTTTTATTGCCCTGAAACTATGCACTCAGCTTCTTGTGAAGCTTCCAAAACACAGTGAATCCACAGAAAAATAATGTAAAGGTTTTCTAAGGTTCTTGGCAATTGAAGGAATTTCTAGTGGGGTTGAAGTTTAAGTGAGGGTGGGGGAGGAAAAAATTTGGACATAAAGCAGAAAGAAATTCCTAAGGACTTGTCCAAGTTTCATTACGTCGGCTGGTTGAAAAGGAAATTTATATGTGAAGGATTATTGCATTTGCCCTTAAGAATTTCTGACAGCTTAGTGGTGGGGAGTCTAAATATTTTGAGCAAGGACTTTACATATTGGTTACTTTATGTCATAGGTCTTGGGTGCTTTAGCGAGAACTGAGCTGCTTCTGCCATCTCCAATATGATGTATTTCACTTAGCGTCTTCTTCATCCTCCCCCTCCCCTTTTGTTATTTTCATTCTGGTGTAGACAGCTAAAACATTGGCCAATGAAGGAAAACAGATTTCCCAATGAATAGTTCTATGGCATGAATAAATGAGATTAGAGGGATGTCTAAGCTAATTCCAGGTTATTGCAGTCTTCATCTGTAGCCTGGTTCTCTGTAGTTTCACTCCTGGTTAATGGACACAAATTTAAAGCCAGTACATTTTATCATCTGTATCATTTAGTCCCACTTTGACTGCAGCATTGCAATGTTCTCTTTAATTTTCATGGGAATGAATTTCACCTTTTATGACATTCAAAGACAATTATGGGGTCTTTATGAAAAACGATGTGACCCTGATACCAGCAGTAAAATAACAATGTCCTAATGCCAATAAATGTATTAACCAAATCAGTCATCTTTTAGCATTTCTGTTTTTGCTTTGTACACAGAAAACCTTATAGTTTTTAATTTCTGAGCTGTGTGGAAGCACAGCCATAGCCCTTTATATTGTCCTTTGGTGGAATGCTTAGGAAATGGAGCACAACTAAATGACTATCCCACTAACAGGCAGGGTTATTTGGTCAATGCCTAAAACAGACAGGATTTGAAGGTTTTCATGTATGTGTGTATATGAGTTGGGGGAGTGTTGGGGAAATGTATTCTCAGAGGCTGTCTGGTCTAAATCCAGGGAAGCCAGAGCTGGTTTACCCTTTACTTTGAAAGTCCTGTTTTGAATGTCACCCTCTGGGAAATCTTGAATTCCTATTAAAGTGTTAACCCAAAGCCTTCCTGGAATCAGAAAGAGAAGGAGTCTTGGGACCTTTGGATTCTTAGATCTAACTCTGTCCTTGTAATGAGGCTACTGAGACACATTTTGGGGTATGATTTTTGTATTATTAATCAGCCAATTTCTAGGATATCCTATGTTAATCGATTTTTGGAGTGTGTGTGCCTAGATCATATCAGAAACACTGTGAGATATCAAACATATGCAGAACAAAGCTTTCTTTGAGTAACTTATTTGTTTCATTGGGGAGAATACGTTTATAGGTAGGAAATGATTAGAGAAAGAGCAGAATGGATAGTTTATGCGCCAATTAGCATGGAGCCTGTTTCTTTCATTTTTTGTTGTTGTTTTGTTGTGTTTTTTTGGTTCCCAGCATAATCCATCTTAACTAATTGTGATTTTTGATTTCAGAAATCAAGGTCCTGGAAACAGACTCTCAGGACTGTTGTCTTTCACAGACAGGAAACAACATGAGCTTCAACATGGTCAGGGGAAGCTACTCTGCTGAAGGAGGACTTGAGTGGATTTGTGAGAGTGACTGGGAAGCAAGAAGAAAGAGACATCATCCTATATCAGGAGGTCAAAATACGCCACATAAGCGAGAAAACAGTGGCACGTTTCTGGAAAAGTGAGGGACACTTCTGAAGGGTGAGACACTATCTGGTGATAACGGTGGTAGACAAAGATAGGGCCAAAATGTGTATCTTGATTGTAAAATGGACATTTAAATGGGCTCCTATAAGCTCTGATAGTCAAACATTATTTCCCCCACAGAAAAACCTAATACATACATTGTAACACATTTCTCTGAGTTATTTGGAGATTTTCCCTCTTTTCTACATTTTCTATTTATCATTTTCTCTAACCGTTTCCCACCATTCCCCTTTTGCCGCCATCTCCCACATGGTTTGAAAGCAGTATTTGGAAATCCAAGTGAATGGTATGGCTCAAAAAATAGTACACTGAATCCATAGATATGTTACATGAAAAGATAAGTTCACCGATTCAGTGTATTTTTAGTTCTGCAATTATTTTATTCAATAAATAATCAAAAGGCATCTTTTTGGTATAAGCCATAGGATAGACAAAGTCTGATGGAGACAGTGCCCTTGAGGAGTGTCCATTCTTTGGTGGTGATAGAGGGGGGAACTGATTGATTAACTAGTAGTTAGCAAGTGATCTTAAAAGAACTCTAATGAAGAGCATGTAGAGAGCTGTATGGCCTGTGCGAGGGAACTCTCATCTGGACTCAGTCTTGACAATTGACAAGTTTATCCAAAGGAAATGATATTTAGAGTGAAACTGAAAGGTGTGGTGGCATCACCCAAGTGAAGACACTGGGATTTGAGTGCTTTAGCGGATGGTAACTGTGTGCATCAAGGCCTAGAAGCCAGACAGAGCTATGGCCAAGGATTCACCCTTGTTTTCAGCTCTGCTGTCATGGAAGGTCAGGAGCAAAGGCAGGAAAATGGTAACTCTGTTTATTTATTGAACCCATTACTGACTACAGGTTTTGGGCTGTTTGTCCTTATTAGGTGATGTTATTACCTGCAAAAGGGCAATGGAGAATCCTGTAAAGGGTTGTGGAAACCAAAGGGCAAATTTATCACCTTGTCCAATGTGCCAACCAGTCCTGAGAGGACGGGTAACAGCAGATGATTCTTGTTCAATAAACCAACAATTTTTCACTCTGGAAAGGCAAGCCAAAACATCCCCAGGAGGTCAGCTGCTCCCCGGAGGCGACGCTTCGGTGAGTTGACATTGTGCAAGTATTACTTCTGAGAGCAAATACTGCGTAATTTTTCAGAGAAAAGGTTTATCTTTGGGGTATAATTATTTGGCCCACTTAATAGAAGTCTCAAGCACGTCACCCTTTGAAAAATAGGGCTCTCTCTCCTCTTTTCAGCAGAGCTTGGACAAAAGGAAACTTAAAATCAATTAGAGGGAAAGAGGGAACCTATTTCTGTCCTTCTGGAGACAAAAGATGTAACACAATTGGTTAAAATTCAAGGGAAATAAAATCCTCTTGGGCAAGGGGCAGAGCCTTGTTTTCAAACGTGGGCTTGTGCTGCCATCTTGTGCCGGGAAGGCTCTCTCCAGCTGAGGACCAGATGCTAATTGTTTCTGCCCTGCTCCTTATGGCTCAGTCAGAGAGATGCATTAAACAAACCCCAGTGGGAGAATCCAGCTAGGGCTTTATACTCTGTGGCCTGCCAGGAATTAATTTCCCTATGGAAAACATTTGCTTTGTTATCCTCTTTCTTTTTGAAAAAGCAAAATCTCATCCTTCCAGTGGTCTGCCCTGCAGCCAGCCCAGCTTTGATGGAAACACAATTTGACCTTTTAATGCATGTTGGAGGATGGACGTCTGGACCATTAACCTTATTCTTCCTCTAAAGGGAGGTTCTGGTGTTTCTACCTAAGGCGATTTCTTATAGCTTGACTGTAGGAAAAACTGAAATGTTTTATAAAGTCATGAAATAATATTTCCATCTGTCTCCTCACCAGGCTCCCTTTTTAATGCCCCTTCCTGTATCTGAAAGATTTTTCTATCATCCAACAGATTACCTTTATTTAGAAAAACAATGAATTTAGTTGAGTATTTGGTATTAATCTTAGAGGGCCCTAATGGCCAGGTTTGGTTTCTGGAAACCGAGGAGCAACAAACACAGTCAGCCTGGGTTAATATCCTCCCAGACAAAAATGAAAAGGTTGGATGTTCTGGCAGCTTGTACAGGCTTAATG
The DNA here is from genome assembly GCA_963573935.1 of Arctocebus calabarensis. NCBI lineage: Eukaryota > Metazoa > Chordata > Mammalia > Primates > Lorisidae > Arctocebus > Arctocebus calabarensis. The sequence goes on along the minus strand of CAUYON010084469.1, from coordinate 17,407 downwards.
TGCATAAATAGGCACTGTCTGTTAGGCTTTGGAAATACTAAGAACAAGACACCGACTCCCACTCACATCTGTGAGGAAGCAACTCTGAGTCCCTGACCTAGGTGGGCTGACCCTGGATGACTGCAGGGCGAAAGCACAATGTATACTCTGCTCTCAGCCTCAGCTCTTTTAAAACACAGCCAGTGCAGAGCTGTGAAACTAATAAACATCCAGCAGACAAGCTATGGACTCGTTTAACATTCGGACACTAATGTGAACCTGAACTCATGCACCTCTCCAGTCGGGCCGACTGCCCTGAATCTCTGACTTTGGTCTCTTTTTGCGTTTGGTCATTTATCCTTCTTCAAGGAGAGTCCAGGCAGACCTTTCCCCCCCTTCTTTTGCTTTTCTTCTTCTTTAAGCTGACAGAGGAGAATAATCCATAAAATTAAAGCTGACTTACGCTGGGCTGTCAACATCCCTGTGACAGATGACAGTGTATGAGAAATTCTTAGGAATGAGCAGGGGAAAGAAGCACATTTTTTCAAGTCACAAAGGGCAGGATCAGAGGGGATGTTGTGAAGGTGTCTCCCTGAATCCTCTCTGAGGCCAGGCATGCTGAGAGAGGAATTCAAGAAGGAGCAACTTCCAACATTAGCCTGCCCGTTTACACAGGGCTGCGCGGCTCATGCCACTCAGAATTAGAGGGGCAGCCCTTGCATGAGCAATTTGATAAGCTTTCCCACTGATTCCCTAAGCATCTCCCTCACCATGAGCACATTCCTGTGTGTTTATCTCCCTTTCCAATGCCCAGATAAATGCAAATATATTATTTGGGAAGGATACTGTTAAGCCCTCAATACAAATAGAGCAGATAGGATGTGCCTAGCACAGAGTAGGTGGTCAGGCATTTCTGACCTTAATAAACAAATTAAAGAATGCATGCCTAAGTAAGTGATGAGACAATTGACTAGGTAAGTAGATAAGACAAGGGAATTAACCTTTATTGAGTGCCTAATCAGATTTCTTTTGTTCCATCTAAGCCATCTTAATAAAACAGGGGCTATTCTAAGGATCTCCTTGGAGGACTGGAATCAGAACAGAAAGCTCAGGAACTGAGAGGAAGCTGCGTCCTTTACTCAAGGTCTTCCTCTTCCTCTGCATGTCTGCTTTGTTCTCCTCTTTCTACCACTGTCTTTCTCAATGTCCACTCTGTGCATTTTCTGCCTGCTCACAAATTATGCCTTCTTGTGACTTCAGCTTGCCATTACAGCAACCATCGGTCTTTTAATTTCTCCTTCATTGTTAACTCTTTCAGCCTCCACTTTTTCTAACTCTAAATTGCAGAGGGAAAAATTTAATTCGCCCAGCTTGCTAATATGTTTGTTTTTGAGCCAGGACAAGTGGTTGTGGAGGCTGCCTGTCTATGAACTGGCTGCTTTTGGTTCAAGTGACTGTCTTGGTCCAGTCATTGTGGGTGAAAGGTGGGTCCCAGGTCACAGTCATGGCAATTAGACAGCCAGAACTAGAGAGAGAGTTTCCCTTTGGATGGGGTAAGAAGGGAGGGTAATATAGCCATATCTGGCAAGCTCCTGGATGCCAAATCCTGGCAAAATTCTCTCCCATGTATGAGCTCAGATAATTACATCTGTGCACCCATCCTAGAAAAAGTGCTTTGAAGGGTGGACTAGGCCCTGGTATCTGTGCATAGTTTCCCAGGGGGAGTGCATCAAAGGTGACTGTGGTGATACTCAGCAATGAGTCAAGGACGAGTTAATGAACTGAATTGCCTGAAATCATATTACCTTCTTTAATCTTCACAATGATTTAACGAGGGTAGCAGAGTTGTCTTTGTTTTGTAGATGAAGAAACCAAGGCTCAGCTGGATGAATAAACTTCCTGGGGACCATAAGGCAATTGAGGGACAGGTGCTGGATTATTGAAAGCTCCAGCTCTATATCCCATTCCTCCTCCAAACTTGAGGGAATGGGATGTAAATAACATTCATAGAAATGCTTTGGGGTCTAATCTAGTCCAGGAGGTTCAGAGGCTGAAAGCTTCTCTGAGGATTATTATTTTATACTACTTCAGGGTGATCGATGTCAACTCCCAAGTTCAACATGCAAGATGACCTTGGAAAAGATTATATAGAGTCCTATAATACCTTTTCAAAAGGGTCAGGCCCTGAGATTGGACCTGTTGGCCATAGATCTTTAGGGCTCATTGGACCATGGAGAGCTTCCAAGAAGAGGCACATTGCATTTATTCTGTGTGATTGATCAGTCTGAAAGAGTTGAATGCGTTCATCAGATTTGAACTCAGGAGGCCAGTAGTAGTATGACTGTTGGAAGGAGGACTACATGGCTGGGAGGCAGTGGATGGTATGGGAGGAGAGGACTCCCCTCCCATATCACTAACATTTTATCTTAAGTACTTTAATTGTCATAATTTTCCAAAATGCATCCTTTCGGCACCTACAGTGGTGAACGCTTTATGCATCCCATCTTTCTCTTGAATTACTTCATTTATCACCATTTCCTGCTGGTGATGATGATTTCCAATGTCTTTAAACAGTCTGACTTTATTCTTCCTAATCTTCTTTTTCTGTCTGATTTAGTAGGATGGCTCACTATATTGTGAATATTTGAACAAAAGGGCTGACTATCGTGTTCCTACAGTCTGGCAAAGTGCCTGGCATGGGTGCTCAAGTGTTTGTTGAATGAATGAAGTCAATAAGCCTTTGGCCTAAAAATGTAACATTCATTGCTAAAAATAAGACTTGGTGTTATTCTAAAATCATCACCTTTGCAATGTTCCCAAATGGATTAAAAAACAATCTAGGTCGCATTTCTTTTGCAGGCTGATCAGAAAGAGCAATGTATGTTGATTTACAATGTACTGCTATCACTGGTGATAGTTCAATTCCACCAATGTTGGCCTTACTAGAAATTTTAAAAGGGGGGAGGGTTAGCCTTAATTTAAAAGACTGGAGATTTCTAGTGTCATAGTGAGTAATTTGACAGCCTTTGAGAGTGGGCTAGATAATACCAAAATAAGGGCTTATAAACCAGAAGTTGCTAAGCAAATGTGAGGCGTTAGCAATATCAATGATAACAAAAACCCTAACTAGAAAGATGTTAAGGGAATTGTAGGATGCTGTTATACTCCTCAAGTTAAAAACACATAGATCTATATTTGTATTCTATTTACCATGGTTCAGCATCTAATGGTATCCTAGTTGTCCTTGTGGCCGTTACATAATGTTTCCCACATCCCAGAGACTAGTAACTTATAAAATTCTCCCAATAACCCTGTGAAATACATGTATCCATAGGTATAAAACCACATAAGAAGTTATTTCATTTCCCCAAGGTTGCAAATAGCATGCTTTATTGCTTTTCAGATGCTACGCTACTACCTAGGTGAATAAACCCTGTAGTCAAGCCTTAAAAGGCATCTTTTTAGTCCAAGGAGGTCCCAGGTACAATCATTGAAATTTGGAGCCTGCAAAGTTACACTTATCATTTTCAGGGCCCTCAGGAATATATCGTCATATGGATGTCTTTTACAAACTGCCATCTTCTTTACCTATCACCTGATGTGTGTTCCCAAGCGGGCACTTTGCCCTTCTCCCTCTGAAAACACTGAATAAATCCTTTGAATCACTTCATGAACTGATAGTTCTCTTTATCAGAATAAGCAAGAACCCACCTGCTCTATTAGAAAATGGCCTTTCCAAAAGTGAGAGCTGATATATAGCTTCTCAAGGGAATGACCCACAGTGATGAAGAAGAGCAATTCCGTTGTTACTCACAGGGGTGGCATGGTGTGGCAGTCTCCACAAGCTGCCTCGCTCTCACTCTGAGAAGCAATCTTCATGATATACTGGGATGCCTCAATAGGATCTATTTTAAAGTGTTTAAAATGACCCTGGTATGTGTCTTTCTTTTTGGCACTGTATTTTTTTTCATTCTGTGTTTCTGCACTGAAAGAGTGAAAATGTCAGGACCTTGCACAAATTGTGCCGACTCGACCCTTGGAAGCAACAGCATGATCTCTTCCACATCATTACTTTTTATTACGCTCCCTGCCACGTCTCTGCAAAGGAGGGAGACAGGAAGCACGGTGCATGGTTTTTCCTTCCACTGAACGGATCTGTGGCCTGACCCTGTTTTGTCACGTCTGGGTATGTTCCTCATCCGCTCACACACTTGAGCGGGTTCAGTGATGGATCTGCTCTCAGTGGAGCGGCAGGCTCGGTGGTGGCTGGCAGGCCTCTCAGAGCTGGCTTGCAATTAATCATGCAAATGAGGGAGAGAAAGAACTTGGATTGAGGAAAATCCATTTCAGCGTTCTCCTTCACTATTGATTTCTTACCAGAAGAATTATCAGGGAGCAAAATAGTGGCTTAGATTTTGAACTATTCTCCCATTCACTGCTTAAAAATGCTAAGGAAGTCACAAGTCCAACAGGGAAGTAGGACAAACAGCAGAGGCCCAGCAAAGGCGTTCAGGGATCAGGCTAATCTCCTCCGCAGACAGGTAGTGGCAGGACCTTGGTGAGTCGTCTGCATTCATTTACTCAGTTTCTCCTCTGTGAAATAAAGCTACAATTATTGATGCGTTGGGTTCTGACACCCACTTACTGTGATGGATCAAAGATTCTGAGAAGAGACATAATCTTCTTGCCAAATAGAAGTCTCAAAATGGTCAGAGTATAATCTAAAAAGATAATTTGATTTAAAAGTAGAGACAGAAAGTGGCCTAGGATTTCTAGGCCAGAGAAAGAGATGGGTTATGAAGTTACTTGATTATTATAATTTTATGATTTTGTTAAGATTGCATTGACTCTGTGAGCAATAGCTCTCTAGGGAGTGTGTTTGAAATGTATAGGGCTTTTATGATTAGGGAATCACGTCAGTGGTTTGGGACAGGGATGCTAGAAATCCTGCCAAAAATGAATTGCCCTGTGTCTGTTTAGGTTTTGAATGTCCACCTTGGTATCTTTTAGATGGGAACAAAAAAGCATATTTATCATGTTCTAAGCCAAGGAACTATGTTTTATATCAGCACAATGTATTTTTAGGTATAGTTTTAATATGTATACTGAATTTTCTAAGAATGCAACCCCTGTATAAATTGAGAGAACATAGTTTTATCTTACTTGGGATATCATCAGGATTTGTTCATTTCAGAAAATTTTATCACCAATAGCAACACATTCCTGGCATGTGGGCTGTCGAGGTTACATGCAGATTTACAGGTCAGCTAGATGGTTGTAGTGGGAGTCCACGTGGAGGCACAAGCTTCTGTTTATTTCATTTAATTTCCCAGGGTTATCACCTCCCAGCTTCTATTTGCTGAATTGCAAATGATTTTATTATAAATTACTTTCCTTTTTACTTCTTTCTTATATTATAGTTAAGTCATGTTCAAAAACATTATGTATGTGTAAGTAGGTTTTACTATCCCTAAATTTCATTTTGGGGCAGTAAAGTGAATGTGAAGCTTCCTTTTCTTTCTTTCTTTCTTTTTTTTTTTTTCTTTTTTTCTAGTTTTTGGCCAGGGCCAGATTTGAACCCACCACCTCCCGTACATGGGACCAGCACCCTACTCCTTTGAGCCACAGGTGCTGCCCAGAAGCATCCTTTTCTTAGAGGTGAGTTGTGGTTAGTAGTGGTTTTCCTTACTAAGTTTGCTTTCTTACTTAGTGGTTCTATATTCTTTTCTACAATTTGGCTTCTGACAATACTGGTCCATTCAAGCAATCATGTCTGCATATATTTAAATCCCACTTAATAGGCTTCATTCAAGTTTTCTTTGCATCTCGAAGAGAGAAGACAGAGAAAGTGTTACCAAGATCCATATCCTTGATGTCTGAGCCATAACCCTTCCCTTGCTGCTACAGGAAGTTCTATGGAAATAGACTGTATTAGTCCCACTAAACAAATGGGAGGCTCTGAGAAGCAAATCAGTGGTAAGCCAAGGATCGAATTCCATTCTGTCTGCAGCCAAAGCTTGTTACATTCTTTCTATAATAGCTCTTGCCCTTCTAATGCAGTGAATGTATTGTGTATCATAATGATGTGAGCAACTGAAATAATTACTCACACCTACATGCATGGATTTTTAATGTTTTAAAATGTACTTGAAAACTAACAAAACACAAGGTCAACAATTAAGTTTGAGAATTCATCCTAGAAAAAGTGCTACATACCTCATTGCTGAATATCACTATACTCACCTTTGAAGTACACCCCTTGGGAAGCTATGCACTGATGCCAGCACCCTGTCTGCCCTTCAAAGCAAGTTAGGAACTCTTTTTCTGGAATGTTCATCAGAGCTATCATCATATTACTCTTGATGTCTTGAATGGCATCAAAATGTCTTCCTTTAAATGTTTCCTTTACCTTTGGGTAAAGAAAAAAGTCATTGAGGGCAGAGCAGGTGAATAGGGAGGGTGTTCCAAAACAGTTAGTTGTTTACTGGCTAAAACTCCCTCACAGACAGTGCTGTGTGAGCTGGTGCATTGTTGTGATGTAAGAGCCATGAATTGTTTGTGAAAAGTTCAGGTAGTTTTTGTCTAACTTTTTCAAGCAGCCTTTTCAGCATTTCCAAATAGTAAACTTTGTAAACTATTTGTTTAGTTGGTAAAATTCATGCTGAATAATCCCTCTTCTAGGTTATGAAACCTCCTTGAGGTTGTAAGCACACGGTGTCAAGTTTTTGAAGTTAATTATCAGACCTTGTATTTGATCTTTCCAATAACTTTGAGAGGGCTGGACAAGTATCAGTACCCAAATTGGAGTGAGGAAGTATGTCTTTTAGAACTATAAAAGTGATCACTTATTGGTAGACCCACAAGTGGAACATGAGTCTCTGAATTAAATCTTATGCTTTTTATTTATGTTACAATGAAGATTAATTATAGATATTTGATATTATTTAACAACAAAAATTAGCTAACACTTAGGAACTTGGTGTATGCCAGATTTGCTGCTGAATTATTTATATTTGCTGTTGAATTTCACCCTGTGCAGTTGGAACCTAATTTTGCAAGGGAGATAACTGATAAGAGCACATCATGTGCAGTGGTTTTAGTGTTCATCACTTGCAATGTGAGCACAGCAGTCTTTGGTGCTAAGAATACCCACCCTTGTCATAATAAACAGTACTGGACAAGTTTATAGCTGTGACTAGAAAATTTCCACTGCCCCCTTATATCATGGTGAGATTAGAGTAATGATGAGAAGGGTTAAAATTGTCAAAGTTATACCAAATATTATTTTGATATGAGGCATTCCAGGAAAATGGTAAAGGATTGCAGAGGATAGGGAAAATAGAGTTTCATCCCTGGGCTAAGCAGAGTCAGAAGAGCCTATTTCCAGTGGTCTGACAAGCATTAGCTACCATGTGGATTCTGCAAAGAATTTTATTCAGAGGTCTAAAACTCATAGTACATTTTTTAACTTAACTCTCTAATTCTTTTAAAATATTTTGATGAGGGAGAGAAAATGGCTTTTGGTATAAAAAGGGCAGGCCCTGGTTGTCTAGTTCAAAGACCTTGCAGTTCAGTAGCTGTGAGATTGCACCAGCCATTTAACCTCACTGGCCCTTAATTTGGCCATCTGTGAAATGGGGTGGATAAAATTGAACTACCGAACCACTTTGAAGATAATGAGCTTCAATCAGTGCTTGGAAGTGCCGGTTACAAGTCCCTCTCTGGAGATCAGAGCTCAGAATCTAACACAGGGGCTCTGAGCCGATAATTCTCAGATAGGGCTGGCGGCTGATCATTTCCTTCTACTTGGTCTGCTCTCTAATTGGAAAAAGATGACAGAGAATAGAAAAGCTGTGGCGTGAGCCTAAAGGTTCTGCAATGTGGATAGAAATCTCCTTGGTTACATGCTCAGTTTCTACTCCCAATGCCCTTACTCTTAAATTACAGCTACTGAAGCAAATCTTAAATTGGCTCCCCCAGGGACAGTGGAGGTGGCAGAGCCACATAGCATGACTTCTGTTCCCAACAACAGCAATCCCAGGGTCAGCAGGTGACACTCTCCAGCTCTTTTGAGGATGTTATTTTGATTTAGATCCCAAAGGTCACTAAAGTCTGCATTCTTTGTTTAGCATTTCTATTTTAAGTGTTTCTTTTTCTATAGTCTACGTATTTATCATCCTAATGTGATCATCATTATAGTTCTGATTCAGCAGAACTTGTGGCCACTTGAGCATCCCATGTGAAGTGATAAAATAGTTGGGAAAAAAGTAAATGAATGCTGAGGTAATAAATGTTTGTATGGGGATATATGTATATTTGTCATTCAGTAAGGAAAGCTGGTAGGGTCCAGGGTGTTAGAAAAAAAGAGGAGAGGAATTCTGCATTTATTTGTTTGTTATTGACCTGTAGATTAGCTGTCTTGTGATAAAATCTACATAGTAGGTCATTACAACAGTTGTGCTGCCCATTTCTGTTGGCTTAAGTCCTCCAGGGAAAAAAGTCAGTGCTTTCTCCATGCTACCAAAACATGCTTTCCCGTTATAGTGAGACATCTGACCAAGGACGATAAAAGCAGTAGCGCAGAGCCCTCCATGCACAGGGCATTTCTGGAATCACGCTTTCCTAATTTTCTCCTCCATGGTTGTTACCACCGTGATCCAACATGACAGTAATCAGTCATGCTGTACCTTTCCCAGTCACTGCTGTACTTTCCCATCCACACACACTTTCCATTAACACAACAGTAATTTTGGGGAGAGAGGTTCTGGTCAAAGTCAAACTCTGTTCTGTGGGTGCCTTTACCACTCATGGTCCCTATTTTAGGACATAAGTCTGTGTTTACTCACTTTAGGGAGCACCATTCTGATCTCCCGAAGCTGGGTGGGTTTCAGGAGCAGCACGCATATGGCTTTCTCTTTTCTTTTCTTCCCTTCCCTTCCAGTTTCCCTCCCTTCCTCCCTCCCTCTCTCCCTCTTTCCCTCCGTCCCTCCCTTCCTTTCTTCCTTCCCTCCTTTTTTCCTTCCTTCCTTTTTTCTAAAACTGAGTTGAATAGGCCTAGGACCACAGTCCAAGGATGAAGCTTAGTCTAGAAGAGGGCCCAGAGAAGTCTAAAGTTTGCTTAAGGAGGGCACCCTGGATGGTGCAAACCTACGCATATATTTTTGCATTTAATGTTTGGAAGGGAGGAGAGTCACAGACCACATTGGGGAAGATGACATTTTGTAGTTTCTTGTTCTTATTTCTGATACTCTTCTCTATGTTGGATATAAGGTTCACTGCTTTGAGAAATGGGTGTCAGATGGGTCTCAAATGTAGGCAGGCATTGCTATGGAGTGAGCAGACTAGAATTCTGGTCAAATGACATGGACTTATACGATTTCAGACAAAGTCATATTAACCCATGGATTGAAGATAGCACCTTTCTTTAAACTGGATAGCTTATAAACAACAGAAATTTATTTCTCATAGTTCTGGAGGCTAAGAAGTCTAAGATCAAGGTGCCAACACATTTGGTATCTGGTGGGGGGCCCATTTCCTGGTTCACTGATGGCAACTTCTCACTCTGGAAGGGTTGAAAAAGCTCCCTTGAGGCTTTTTTCTCTTTGGGGAAAATTATTTTTTTATTTAAAAATGTTTAATTGACAAATAAAGATTATATGTATTCAAAGTATGCAATGTGATGATTTGCTGTACATATATGTAGTATGATTATCACAATTAAATTAACACATCCCTCTCCATCCATGCTATACATTTGTACTCTAGAACTTGTCCACTTTATAACTGAAAATGTGTACTCTTTGATTAACATATCAACTTCTCCCCATTTCCCCAACCCCCAAACTCTGGGAACCACCATCCTACTCACTATTTTTGTAAGTTCAACTTTTTTTTTAGATTCCACATGTCTATTCCATAAATTTACATGCCCCAGAACCTTACATTTATGGGAAAGTATTCTTATTGCTATTTCTTAAATTGGAGTCACATTTATGGGAGTCTGAATATCCAATAGCATGACTAAATTATGCGTAAACAGTTTGAATCTGTAGACATTTCATTGACTGGATCGATGCATTGCTAGTTAAAAGATGAAAGAGAATAGGCGTGCTATTATTAATGTGGCTTCAGTGAAAGTTGTTTCTCCTTATCAAAATATAGCTGAGTCTTAGCCTGGGGAATGTATTTATAATAAATTGTATATTAACAGAAAACTGAAAATAATAAGCCACACTGATTTAGAAAGGCATAAGAAAACATTTGCTCTTTGGCTGAGATTTGTTCAAATATAAACTCCTAGCATAAAATGCAGTAAAAGCAAGTTGCTTAGCAAGAATTCATGGTGCAGCTACTACTTATAGAGAAATGACTTATGGAAAGAACTATGGAATTTTCAGGTCTTATCTTGGATAGCTCTCTTTGCTTTGGGGGCACGTCTTGACCACCTCTACCCATGAATAACATGCAAGTTTGTGCTTCCAGGCAAAATCCTACTTCTAGACCAGACCTTTCCCCTACAGTAAAAGCAAGTTTCTTAGCACAGTAAAAGCAAGTTGCTTAGCAAGAATTCATGGTGTAGCTACCACTTACAGAGTAATGACTTATGGAAACAACTATAGAATTTTCAGGTCTTGTCTTGGATAACTCTGTTTGCTTTGGGGGCACGTCTTGACCACCTCTTCTTATGAATAACATGCAAGTTTGTGCTTCCAGGCAAAATCCTAGTTCTGGATGAGACCTTTCTCCATCACATTGCTTTAGCTAGATGATTGATAATCATGGTGATAAATCTCAATAGATGGGTTGGAGTTTAGATGCAAAGTTATTTGAGGGTTAAGATGAAGTTTTTATGATTAATTCCAAAGACAGTGAGGTGTTTTAAGGTTTTATGGCTGGGGGTGGACAAAAAGATTGGAGCTATGTTTCAGGATAATTAGTGTGGTAGCTGTGAGTAGGATGCATTGGAGTGAGTGAAGATGGAGATCGATGGGGTAGTTTTCCCAGGGGGATGGGCAAAAGTAATGAGGTTCTGAACTAGTGTGGGGGCAGAAGGGATGAGAGAGAGAGAATAGATAAGGGAGGGAGAGCAGATGCAATTGATTAATGTGGGAGAGGAAGAGATTTGAGCTCAAGATGCCATTAATGGAAGCTGGGAAGTTAAGGGAGGAGCTGGTTTAGGATGGAGGTGATAAAGTTGGTTTTGGGCATGTTGAATGAAAGCATCAGTAGGACATGCAAGCTGAATGGTCAGAACAGACAACAGAAATGCTTTTTCAGAGCCCAGGAGATAGTGAGGGATGTGAGAGAGCAGTGGTTATACCCTGACACAGGATAGGGGTCTGCACTGTGTACAGATGCCAACAGAAAAAGAAGAAGAAAGAGGTGGGAGGAACGACCCACAGAACCAGAGAAGGATTTCAGAGTTTCATCTTAACAAGCCCAATGAACAAGGGAAAGAAGAAACCAGTAGTATTAATGCTGGCAGAAAGGGAAACAAGGGAGGAGAGGATGGCCTGGGAGAGGCAGTGAAGATCACGACGCCAAACAAGATAGCCCAGCATGGGGACTCAACACAGCCAGAATACCGATGCAGGAAATAAAGCCAATTTGTAGTAAATATTGCCATAAAAGTTTCACTACCTGGTAGCTTATTAATTTCCAGAGAGAAGTAAGTAATGATCTCCCACTGTACGCTATAAAACTTCCTTCTTCCGTTTCCATACTCTAGAGACATTTTGGCTTTTCCTAAATCTGATTAGACTTGAATTCCCTGTCAACTTAGTTATGTCTTTGGTTTATCACCCATGTTTTCCAGCTGCCAAAGAATAGGGAATAAAAATATTTCCTTTCCTCTATCAAACCACCAGATAGCCTTTGTTTTCACGAAGTAACTCTGTCTCTCATCACTTTATTTTTGTTTGTTTAGTTCAAAATATATTTTGGCAATACAAATATTTCCATGAAACTTGTTCATATTTCTTTCTCTGTGTTTCCTTCTTTTTTTTCCCCTTTCTCTCCTTTTGAGCAATAATTGGGGGTTCCTGGGCCTGGAAGGAATTAAAAGACTTTTGGTATTGCTGCTAATTGTGGTTTTATTCAGTAAGCATGTTCCTTTGTTCAGATGAAAACTGGTGTTGTTTTGTTATTAATCAATAAATGAAGCAGCAGAAATTGATGAGCTTTCTGGTCAATTAAATCAGAACATGTTTACCACGATTGAAGTGCTTTTTCAGTGGTTCTCACAATAACTCCAGTTTGGTATTTCAGTGATAAAAGTCTAGAGACCAAAACTCCAAAGCATCTAACTGTTCACCGCCTGTGTACATTTGGTGTATTAGGATATATGTGCACGCGTGTGCGAATGCTCGCACACGCACACACACACACACACACACCCCCCAGAGTGCATCTGCACATTCATTCATAATATACCATTGGCAAGATCTGCCCAAACCTACACAGACACAATTTCTCATGGCTTTCTTATAACTGAGAAAATTCACAGACTGAGTCTTTAACTCTTTATCTTTATCCTGAAAATGAGTCCTATAGATATGAACATGTAGAAAAAAGATCATCTCAGAAGAATCAGTTGAGCAGTTTATAAAATATTGCCAGGAATTTTCCATTTTAAATGTGAAAATAATAAGTTTTTTCCCCAATCTTTAAATGATACCAAACTATTAAATATAGTCATTGGACAATGACCTTATTCTAGGTTGTAATGACCAACATGATCTTTTATTAGATATAAGCCACATCTGGGCTACTTAAGCTATAGACTGCCCTAGGGGAGGCTTGAAAGAGACCTGACATGTTCAGCCAGAGCTTTGTCTGTGATCTGGAAAGAAGCGTCAGCAAATGGAATTTTCCTTATGGAGTCCCTGAGAGTCATCTTAGCTGGGCTGAGCCTGCAATCATGTGAGAGAGCCAAATAGGAGGAGCAAGTGGGGGGGGGAGACCCAAATAAGCGATTAAAACCTCAGAGTAGACCAGAAAGAACAGCTGAATTTCAGAAAGGAAGAGGAAGGGTCAGATACAGGGCTGTGGGGAGATGTCTGCAGAATAGTTTGCTACTCTCTCCACCAAATTTCTAGCTCTGCCAGGAAAGCAGGAAGTCTTGCTTCACTGTGGAGCCTCTGAAAGCATGTGTCTCATAATTGTGATGCAGCAAAATAAGATATGAAATTCTTTTATACTGAAGTTTATGGGAGTCTGAATATATTCAACAGCATGAATAACTTATCCCTAAACAGTTTGCACTTGAGACATTTAATGGCATTGGTAGAATTGTTAGTTGAAATTTATACTTCTTATCCATAGGCCAAGCCAGGATTGAAAGCTTGGTGTGGATGGTTCAGAAGGTGATAGCAACCATCAATATTTTCTCAAGGTGGCCTGGTTGCTGTGGTTATTGAAAATAGGACCAACCTCTTTTTTGGCTTTGTCTTCATCTGCCTTCCAGCTTTTCCCCCACATGCTTAAAATCAGATGTGCCCTAGAAATAAAAATTTTTAAAGTAGGGGATAGGCTTGTTCTGTGGAAAAATATGGACCTTCCACACAGCTACCCATGCAGGATCAGGTAGGTAGATGTTAAGTCTAAACCACTGGGTCTGGATCAGTGAGCTAAGGGGCAGATACAGTCTTGGTCCAAGGCAGAGTACGGAGTTAGCAGATGCGGTCAGTGCTGGCATGGGAAGGGAAAGTCTGTGTTCACAGTGTCACATAGGTGTGGCCACAGCACTGAAGTCAGACTGGCAAACTGTGGAGGCAGGCAAAGAGCATATATGAAGCCTTCAGAGCCTGACTAGACCCTGGGCTTGGCTGAGTGACACTGTTCCTCTCTCTCTAACTCCAGGGCTGAGGCTTTTTGATGGATGTGATTGCTTTTGGGCTTTTCTGTATGGTTTTGGTTCACAGTGGTCTTTTCAGAGAGAGTTTAAAGTCCCTTTGGCAGAAATAATCTTTTCCTGATTAAAATCCTCACTTAGAATGAATCCCCTCCATTTGCACATTTTAGGGCCCTGGCTGTGTTGTAGCACCATGAGAGGGCTTCAGGCAACAGCTGCTCATGACATAATGCTGAATGACTTTGTGCCCAGCAATGCAAGTTCATGGGAAGTATTTAGAGACCACACAAGCCAGAATGTAATCAAGGGCCAGGGCTTCCCATCAATAGACAAATCTATAAATATTTATTCTTGGCAGAAATGTTTTGATGGCTGCTTACCTTCTTTCCAAAATGTTTCCTTTTCTCAGCTCATTTAATTATATTGGGAAAAGACTCTCCTTCCCCCCCTAAATGCTTTAGCATTTGCTAAATCCCTCTTTTATCAGGGAAGTTATGGTTCATGCTGAGCTGGATTATGGATGGGTTGGCCAAAGGACTTCTCTTGGGTGCTTTTTATGTAGGGATGTGAAAACACCACAGGAACAAATCAGAAATGTCATATATGCCATGTTTTGTCCAGGAGTCCACATGTGACTTCTTATAAAACAGGAAAAATATAAATCAGGCCAATTTCTTCCAAAGTAGGTAACAACTTCAAATGAAAAACAAAAGTCTTTGATAGCACTGACCTTCTTTGATACAAACACATAATTGTATATGGGAAAATATAAGTAGAGTCTCTGTAAGTTGACCTCCTAAGAGGCTGTAATAAACTGATTAACATATGGAGGTGATCAACATACCTAGGCCTGCTGTGCTGATACGTACAAGTGATGCATGTCTGGTCTATGCAAATTAGGTCACTGTAAAGAGGTGGTCAATGTAAGGAGGTGTCAACTATGAAGCTTCGACTGTATTGGGAATATTAAATAGTGTTTTTAAAATTCCCTTTTCTACATTATCTTATTCTCTACAGCCATATGACATTCTAGAATCAGAGAAAATGGCACAGAAAATTCTACCTTGAGATAAAGAAGGACATAATGTAGAGAAAGTTCTGGTTTAAAAGGAGACATAGAAATCTTAACTCTTGTGCCTCCTTGTTGAGTATCAAAAGGAGAATGGAATGGAAAAGATAGAACAGAGGTTGAAGCTCACCTGTCCTGATTTTCACCTTCTGGGTTCAGCAGTCTAATAGTCAGAGAGATGATGTTGAGCAAAGGTCTATTAGATGAATTGAGGGAAGGTCTAATAGAGGTTCTTTGTCTTACTTCTCCATGAAGAGGGCTGGAAAAATATCATCTTTCATGATGGCTCCTCCTATACCAACCTGTGGTGGCTGTTTCAGAAGGGACCCTTGATGTAGAATTTTTATGCAGAGAAGACTCCATCCCTATGAGGTGAAAGTACCGAGACATCCTCAGAGACAAGTGGGAAATAGCTGATGTGCTAGCTGGTGAGTTTACCAGGAGGGATGTTCCTTGGACTGTGAAGTGACCCTACAGCTAAGGACTATTCTGTCTCTGGGTCAACAAGATAGTACAATGAGACCGTGGGGTTTATATGACACCAACAATTGCTGAGAAGGGGCCAGTTCAATAGGGGTGCTCACAGGACACTCAGCAAAGTGAGAGAATCTGCCGCAGGTTTTGTCATTTGGTGCTAGCAGGATGACTTACCACCAGGAGCCAAAGAGCATTATCTCAGTGCTCAGGAAAACCAGAGGGGAACACAGGCCCATGTGTAGAAAATGAGGCTTTCCCTACCTGTCACCAGGAGGCTGTGGGAACTTTCCTTCTCCAGACCCTCAATGTCATCTGCCTTCTGGAAAAGGAGCAAGGGCATTTGTGAGGACAACAAATTTATCTAAATAAGAGTGCATCATGTAATGAGAAGGTTTAACTTATTGAGTTGGACCAAATTTAATAGATAGTATTGATTTTAAGTTTTCCGTCTACTGTACAATAAAGCAAGGACTTGTGAGGAAGATCAGATTCACTCTAAGAAATAAAGAAACACAATGTGTGGACAAAATTAAACACACACATCTGCTTAAATTATTTTTATGGCTTGTTTTATATTTTATTTTGTTACATAAATTTTAAGGACTTTAATATGTCTCCTAAGATGTCATCTCGATCAGAAAAATTGCAGCAGAAAACTGGATACCATAAACTAGACCTTCCTGTCTACTTGATTCCTTTTGAGTTTATAGTACTTTCTTAGAGACTCAGAAAAATAGTTCAAAACCTTATATTTATATATACGCACATGCATACAACCTTTTCCCATGCTTAGTGAGAGTGTGTGTCTAACATTTATGAGTTTTTACTAATGGAAAAATTGGTGAATTGAGTTCAAAAATAATGTAATAAATTTCTTAACTTAACACAAAGAAAGATACGATTTACATCAATAATTTTTTTTTCCTTTTTTATCAAACAAATGAATGAATCCCAGTGCCCATTCTGTATTGCTTCCTTCCTCAACACTTCATTTGAGCCTCCAGTGTGTTAGCAGAACTCAGGAAAGGCATTGGTGGTCTAGATTCTGCATGACTGCACATTTGTTATTTTTACCAACTGGCATCTCCTGGAAACAGAAGGGTGACTTTTTGCTGAGGAATCACCCTGATCTTACTCTGGAATTGGTGCCTCCTGGTTTGGTGAGCAGGTGACAGACTGGGCCAATCAGAACATAATAATCTCCTGAGCAGAGTGATTGGTTGAAGACTGGTCACATGGCCCAGTCAGTTTCAGTGAGATCCAAAGAAACTCATGCCAGGACTCCTGGAAAAGATGTACTTTATTTTCTTCTAGGACTTCTGGCAGTAAAGAATAGACTTTCAGGGGGTTACTATATGAAGGTTGAAAGTGAAATTAGTGACTTACAAAAGCAGAGCTGAAAAGTAAACAGAAACTCAGCCTTTTGACATCTTTTCAGCTGTTGTATCCAATTGTGTCTGAGAGCCTCTTCTACTGGGTTTTTGTCTCTTATTCTTGAACCACTTGGAGGGCTGTTCTTGTTCTTTTTTTCTCTCTTAACTATCTTCGGAAGGTTTCTCACTACCACCTTACTATCTCTCTGTAATTTTGGGAAAACTAATCTCTACAAGCTTCAATTTTGTCATTTTCTCATTCATTCAACACATAAAACTTTATTGCACACCAACACACACTACTTATTCATTATGCTCAGAACATTTGTAAAACAAATGGGGGGTAGTGGGTGTGATTCCCTTTCAGCTCTCCCAGCTTCAGTCTCCAAGTGTTTCATTGATTTAGGTCACATGCCTCCCCTTGGGATCAGTCACTGTGTCCAGGAGAATGTGATGCTCTAATTGACCAAGTCAGATTGTATCACTTCTATGGACTTTTCTTTTTTTTTTTTTTTTTGTAATTTTATTGAATCATAATTCTGTACATTGGTGCAATCATAGGGCACGATTCATATACATTCAGAAATGTTTTGATCGTACTGTTACAGTTAGCCTTCATGGCATTTTCTTGATCACTATATAAAGACATTGATACTC